>BHFT01000599.1:0-14697 GCA_004320025.1 Laticauda laticaudata | reverse complement strand
TACACACACACACACACACACACACACACACACACACTGCAAGATATATAACCAAAACATGTTTGGAAAACTATGTCAGTCCTTTTAATTAAATATATAAAAAAACCTAGATAAATCATTGGATTTTTGCACAATTTGGAAAGACTGTGAGATTATGACAGATGCCTATGATGCTTAGAGAAATAGATATTAACAGAAGAGCTTTCTGCTTTTTTTTAAAACTACAGCCATTATCTTTTATGATCAACATAAAGCAAATGTTGAATTAAAGATAAAGATACATCCAGATGAAAAGGCATTTCTCTCTGTTGATTAGAATATTATATGTTTAAAGTTGTTTTTTTAAATAATATGGCAGGGCTATTTGTCTTGTTACCATTTACAGTTGCTTCTACCTTAAACTGTTATTTTAAAGTAAATGTTTCATATATAAAATGGCATCTCTCAATTATTTCTCTGTCTCCAGCAGAAGAGAAACTAATGGCAACAGTTCCCTTCATTAATATGATTATGCAAAACATCAAGCTCAATTCATTTTGTCCCATATCTGTTTAAAATGATGACATTCCTAATTAAAGTAAAATCCCAACAGTACAACTGAATGTTGAAAGAATATCTGTCCAATATTTTGCTGTTATACTTCTTACATCTGACAGTTAAACCAAAGAGCACAGAGGATGTGGGTTAAAAAAAACAACTGTTTTTTCCCCCAGCCAAGACAGTTTTCTCCCATTTGCAGATAAAATGAGCTTTCAAATTGATTTTCTTTTATTACCATTCACAATATATTCCAGAAAAGAAAAATGCTTTGCATTATGTCCATGAAATAAACAGCAGGCAATTATTTTAATGTTTTCATAACCAATTTGGCTAAAGTGCTGATTCTAAAACTTTTCTAAATTTTTAAAATGCTAAAATCTTTGAAAAATAAAATATGAAGAGAATAAGAGCAAGCTGTCAGGGTTTTGTTTTTTCTTTTAAGATTAGTAAAGTATGTGATGGATTACACCAGAAACATGCTATTTGTGGATATTTATTAATATTTATTTTTCCAGCTTGTAACATTCTTTTATCCCAACCAAAGATTCAGAAACAAACATTATATCAAGGTGCTTTATTTATTTTACAATGAGATGATTGCTTGCTATTATTGATGGATAGGCTTATACTCTTACATCAATTAATGGCAAGAGCAAGCACATCAATATGGAAGCTTGTCCTGATGCCTTAATTTTTTCTCTCCCTCATCTGATAGGTAATAGTAGGGCTGAGAAATGTCACAACAATTTAGTTATGGCTCAGTGCCTTTAACTAGTTCAGTGACAGTGGGAATGCATCATGCTAACATTTCTTATGATTCATAATAGAGCTAAATTTATTAGGCACTGCTGAAGATTTAAACTAGTCTTTGTCAATTGAGGTTCTAAGGTCAAATTTTTATGCTGGTTTTTTTATCGTTTTCTGCATTAAGCAAAAGTAAGTTTAAAATGTACGAATAATGCTAAAACGTAGAAACTATTTTAGAAACATGTGTATTCAAATTGAATCATAACTGAAACCAAGTATGTCTGACAGAGCTAGAAAACTTCATCTCACAGACTTGGGGTGTCAAATTGGATTTCTTTGAGGGCTAGATAAGCATTGTAGTTCTCTCTATGGGCTGGCGGAGGGGGCAGGGAGCAGTAGGGTGGCCAAAATGTGGCACGCGGGTCTGCACATGGCTCCCCATGCCCCCCATGCCATAGAGTTTTCACACTCTATGGCCTCCTGCAGCAATCTTCCACCAAAAATGGATCCCATGGCACATTTTTGGCCTGTCTTTTTGGCCATTTGGGGGCATTTTTCGCCTGTTTTTCAACCATGGTGGGTGGAAATGAGCATGGTGGGCTGCACACAGTACATTTTAGCTGACAAAGGCACTGCGGGCCAGTCCCTTGATATTTCCAGACTAGCTCCGGAAGGCCTGATTTAAGCACTCCATGGGCCAGATGAGTTTGACACCCCTGCCATAGGCTAATTTCTTTCTCCCCATTCTTAACTGTCTCAGCAGTAGTTTACTCAACACAATGGGAAGGCAGAAAAACAATCTGCATCAACTGGTAGTCATATATATCTCAAAGATAAATTGAAAAAAGGACACAACATATTTGAGTCTTTACATAATTAAAATATGAATAGTAAGATACCAGTTGGGCCATCAAAAATAGATATCCTGAGTCTATTTGCCATTTTAAAATCCACTCAAACAATTTGGGATTTATTTTTTGTTGCTGTTATCTATCCACCACTCTCAAATCCTTACTAATATTTTGATTCTGGCAACTGTAGATAGATATCTATGGAGATTCTCAGACACCCAGTTCATGGTTGTCCCAAAGGTGCTTTTTCAAGAGGCAACTGGACTTTCTGGCAACTGGAAAGCATTTCTGAGACAACTGTAGATAGATTCTCAGGATTGATGCTAGATCATGTATGGAAATATTAAGCTTTAATTCCTTGGCTAATACTATAGATTTATATTTTTTTGCTTTTGTTTTCAATAAGTATTTAAAATTAGCTACTAGTTCTTAAAAAGAATTGTCTTCTTAAACTATTGAGCATGTGGTAGAAACTCTGGCAAATTATTTTGAAATTCTGGAAAAAAGTAGCTGAAAACCAGCTGAATGATTTATCCAGATGTTTTTTGATACTCCAAAGGGTATCAAAAATCTTAGCATGATAAGTTTTATCTTTTACAAACTAAGTTTATTATTTCTCAGCAAGATTTTTGTTTTTCTGTGCTTGATAATTTTATATTTAATTACAGTTTCTTCTAATTTACTTCAAACTAATCTCTTGTGATTTACAGGCATTTTATGGATCCCTGTTCAGAAATGCTATTACACTAAGTACTTCTAAATATTTTATTTATTTATTTATTTATTTACTTACTTACTTATTTTGTCAAGCAATTATTAGATAACAGGTATACCGTATATACTCGCATATAAGCTGACTTTAGAATGCTTTTTTTTATTTTTTCAAATGTTGGGTCGGCTTATACGCGCATAAATCTGATTTTTTTTATAACCACCGTTTATAATGGTGGTGAGGAGGCGCCCGGAATCCCCTGAGTTCAAGCCAGCGGTTATTTCAGTCCGTTGGTTCAATACCACTTGGAAGAAAATTCCACCTTCTCCTGGCCGTGCCTCAATTGTAGCGCCGGAGCAGCGACTTAGCCGAGGCGGCTTCCCGCGTGAGAGTTTGGCTCTTGCACTCCCTGTCAGCTGGCCCTTAAGCAGCCCTCGCCTCAAGTAAAACATGCGTGAAGTCACGCGCCATTTTTCTACTGGATGGGACGATTAGCTGCAACTTTTGCCCGCTGCCTTTTCCCTCTGGGCTTCACTTCTGCTGTTCAGGAAGTTCGCGCCCAAAGCCCTGTCCTCCCAGAATCTTTCTGATGGTGAGCCTTGCGTCTTGGCCCATCTTCGCAGGCGTTGAGCTCAGCGGTTTGATCGGCCACCTGTTGCTCAGAACGGGATAGCCTGACAGATCGAAGGTAATTGGGAGGGTTTCTGTGCTAGGATCTACTCGAAAATAGTTTATAATTTACCTGTTCCCAAGCTCTTGGGGAAATGTTTGGTAATTATGCCATCGTAAATTACGCCATCTCCAGATTTTTTTTCATGGTCTCCAGATTTTCTTTTATCAGGGGTTGAACACCATGGTATTTGGGGGTTGAATTTATGCGAGTTTTTGCAAAATTCTTCATTTTGGGGCAGTTTTTTAAGGGTCGGCTTATATGCGAGATCGGCTTATATGTGAGTATATATGGTAAGTATAAACATGTTATGAATACATGAAATAGATATGAATAAGAGAAAAAAAAGAAACAATAGGACAGGGACGGTGGCCATGTTGGTGTGCTTATATTGCAGAAGCCAATCTTAGGGACACACTACACCATTTTATTAGAAGTTTATTTATTTTATATTTTAATTCCTTAAACACTTTCAAATGAATACCATCTGGAAAGAATAATATTATTATTTTCATTTTATCATTAAAATTAAATTTGCCTAAGACTCTATTTCTAAAAATATAATTCAGGCACATTTAACTTCCTTGTTTAACAGCGAAGGCAGACTCAAAGAATTCACAATACCAATGATGAAAATTCTATTGAGATGTTATTGTTTTGCCTAATTTAATGAAAAGATATAAAAAATGGTGATTTATGTATCTATAAATTAATGAAAGAAGCAGAGATCTTAGTTTCTAAGTATAATTTGACCTTCAGAAATATTGAAGAGGAAAGGAGAAAGGAGAAGCTTAAAAGCTCAAAGTTTTTTAGATATGTGTGTGTGTGTACTATTTTTATTCTAATTTCACAAAACTATATATTTAGAATATGTCACACATAATGCTTTCAGTATCTACCTCTAATAATAAAATCCTATTGAACCAGTAATGATTTGGTATGCTATGACAACTTTCTCTTCTTCTGTCATGCTAAATAAACACTCTGAATGCTTACATCAATTTTCCAAGAGATTTTTTCTACTGAATTTAAACATCCAATAACTCATTAACTAGTCAAGACAGCCCTTAATTTAACAATGGAAAGAATTACTCTTTTGTCAATATTGAAAATAATCTATATTACATTTCAGAAATTTCATTGTGTGATGGATTTCTCAGCTGAAGAGTTTCTCTTTTGTAACATCAATTGAATCTTACAGACCTCCATCAACAGTGTGTTTTGACTTCATTAATATATATAGAGATCTGAATTAATTTTGGTTCTTTCTTTAATAGAAGGAGATTTGCTGCCCCCTGCTTGTAGTGCAGACATAGATATTCCTGGAGAGCATGACTGTTTGTGATGATTAGTAGAACTCTTCCTGGTTGGATAGCTGGTGTTACAGCTATCCAATACAACAACAGTTGTGATGTGAACAGAGAGCATGGAAACTCTGGCAGCTCTGACTGTGAAATCTTTCCTAGAAACTTTAGCCATTGTAACCATGGATATATAGCCATATACTGCATTAAAACACAAAAATAGTTTCTTGTCCCAGAAGTTATTTGATTGGAAATGTAAGAGTACTCTATGAGAGTACATTGGAAATGTAAGAGTACATTTCATAAGAGTACTTACATTGGAAATGTAAGAGTACTCTATGAGAAATACTTCTTATTTAAAATCTAGGCTAGAGAGTCTCAAAACTACAACCTTATTGTCTGTATACCAAGTAATTCTCCATATAACGATAGCTGTGGAAGTGGAATTTTGTAAATATATTTTCCTGCAGATAGGAGACTGCATCTTTAGAAGACTAGGACTTTGCAAAATAATTTATTTTTCAAATGGGCATCTTAGCATTTATTGAAAATATTGTAATGAAAACTTTATAATTTTTCCTGTGCAATTCTCATTTTCTTTTTTATGATTCCAAGTCTTTCACTCAAGAATTTAGAGAAACATTATAAAATTATTTATATTTTAAAATACTTAATAAATGTGTAGAAAGTTAGCCCCCACCCCTCTACTAGAAGAATGAAATATTCTAGGAAATATTAAAATGGCAGAATATTATACCTCTCTGAATGAGAAAAGGAGAAACATGCTCTTGGAAAGCAGCACCCACCTTTGTAAGCCCCAGAAAGACTGGTCCATCCTATCTACAAGGCAAAAGGCTGGGCCAGCTTATCTACAAAACAAAAGATCTTTAGCCTCAGAACATAATAGGATTAACCATCACTCAAGATCCAAACCAGAACAAAAGCATTAAGCCATAATAGGAATTGCTCAACACCCTTTCAGAACACAACCCTCTTCATTACATCATCACCCAGCAAGATTCAACCAAGCCTGGGACATAAACAGCCGACAAGGTTAGCTGGACCCCTGCATAGCCCCCTGGGAGTCTGACAACCAATAGGAAAGATTTCTTGCAAAGCCCAAGAGATATATCACCCGTGTGCTCAATTGCCCAGGACTTCAAACCATGTGGTCCTGTCCACCATTAAACCATCTTTCCAAACAGTGTCTTTCTCCCCACTTGGAACTGAACCCAGATGGACATTTCTGCCAACAAAGACAAGATTAAGAATGTGGAAATATTGTGGCTTACTTTTTGACAAATAGTTTAATCTTTCAAAACACAAATAGACATGTAATTTATGGTATCTGCGACTCACATAAATGCTTAATTTTTTTAAAAAAACATACATTTAGAAAATATAATTTGAACAATATAGAGGGTTACTGCATTTTTTGCATTTTTATAAATAAAATAATGGAACACTGGAAAGGACAAATATTGCAATTTTTGCTAAGCAGAAGGAATGTGCAGTCTGAGACTCGAGACAGAATTCTGTTTCGTGCAGCTCCTGGAAAATGGTCCAAGTGTAGTCACAATTAAATTAAATTAAATTAAAAAATGGTTTTCCAATGTGTTGAGCTGGGATGCCATGGTGTAACGTCTGAAATAGACTGGACATAATTAAAAAACTAAGAAAGTTTTCAACTTTCTTTGAAACAAAGAAACAAAGCACAAAAAGTTGTGTCCTAATATATGTGTTGAACATAGTGTTGTGCTCTAAGCCATATACTCTAAGCAGCCTTCTATGTTCTGTAGATTGCTCATGGCTGGTTCCTAAATAATGTTTATGCACAGGCTGGTTACAAATAGATATGTACTCAGTATCACTTGATTCTTACTCCTCTGAAGGATGTGGGAGGAAGCAGCACAAACAGTAAATAGTAGCCTGGTGGTGGTTTTGTTTGGCATGTTGACTATAAATTATGGAAGAGATATCTACTGTTTCTGATGTCATTTTTCTTTAAAAGTGTTAATTTTCCCTGGCTGCAATGAAATCTGTGTGCCTATGTCACATAGTGGCTCAAAACAGAATTTTATTTTCTATCACTGTCCTAGATAACAGATTGCTTTGTTTCTGTACTTTGGGCAATTGAGGGGTTACAAGCCAACCCCACATTTTTGAATTTACCGGACTAAAAATGGAATTCAGTAAAGAAAAAAAAATCTTGAATCTGTCCTATATGGCACCAAGCAGCAGTAGAGGGAAAAAAGATTTTTGCATTATTTATACCAATATTATGTTTCACCGACTACCTGATATTGTGCTCCAAGTACAGTAGTTTTCTCTTCCAGAGACTGGGAAAACTTCCAGAGGAATGCAGCTGGATAACATTTGCCTGTTACCTTCTCCAGAAAAGAATTAGTCACCAAGGACCTATTCATAAAAAGTAATTGAGGCCATTTCCACAAGAATATTTCATCTTTATAAGGAAAAAAATATGGCATGTGTTTTTCTTTTCTTTTTCATTTAAAGAATACTTTCCTATGATTAATAGTAAAATTTTATTTTAATTATAACTAGACATTTTGCATTTAGAAATGATTGAAAAGAGGGAAATTATAAGGTACTTGGGAACTGAAATATACTGTATTTAGATTATATTTAGGCCAAACTTCTATACATGGTCAGGGTTTTAAAGCAGATCATTTCCAGAAAAATATTCATGTCAGTCTGTTTGCAGCACAAATTCTTAAGAATTTATAAATTTATTTTTACTATAACATAAGTTTTAATAAATGATTGGTCAGCTTCATAAGATGCATAGAATCTGTGGAAGCAACATATACCATGTTTGTACTGCGCATCAAACACAAAGTATTTTTGAAATAGCAGAATGAAATCTGCTAGAGTTCTTAACTGAATTGGGTTAAATGTTAAAAGCAACTAGTTTCCTATTAAATCGTTCAAGCTGATCAGGATAATGTTTTCAAATTAGGATTCCAAATATCCTTGAGTAAAGTTTTATGATTTAATATGGTTTTAATGAGTCCATAAGATCAATAAATGGATGTGATTGGAATCACATCATTAACATTCAGATTTGAGAAGAACTTTAGCAGCAATATATGTGCATATGATTTATAGCAAAGCATGTTTATAGAGCTTTTGTGGTTGAATGCTCATTTTAATGTTCTGTAACGTACATTAAACCTTGCCTACTGTTCAGTTTGCACAGAGACATGCAGATTTAATCTAGAATATGCATGCCAATCATTTCATGTGAGATATAATATCCAAGGACATTTTTGTTTAACTTCAGGTTGATAGAGAAAATAAAATTTATTTAATATTGATTTAACTGCTGATCTGTGCATTATGATGGAACCAATTCATACCACAGTTTTAGCAGAAAAATACTGACTGCATTTATGTTGTCTGCTTTTGGTATTCTCTAACTAATCACTTCACTAAATATAATACTTTGTTTAGAAATAGAAATAAGTTAATATGTCCATGTGTCAAAAAAGTTAGATTGGTGATCATAACTATATGAACAAAACCTGCCCCCTTTTAATATGAGTGATGTATGTAAAAATGATTAGGGCTTCAATCACAAGTGTAAATTCTATCTTGATTTTTTTATTTCCTCATGGATCTGGAAGGATGCAGGAAATAAAACTGAATTGTTTTTATTTATTTGTAAGAATCAAAAAAAAGTTTAGTTATTGGATGGGTAAAAAGTAACAGTTGTAATAATAGTAACAGAAGATTAAATTATGAATAATTATGTTGACTCTTCGCAATCACATAGATAGAACTTCTCCATGATTTTTTGGTTACTTTTATCATTGTTTATTGTTCTATTTTTTTACATCTATTCTGTTTTACACCTGCTCTCCTTTTCATTTCCCCCTTTTTATTGTAAGCTGCCTATAATTTGTTGAAACAGGTGGCAAATTAATTTAACAAATAAAAAAGAAAATTTATCCTTAACCTGGTATTTCAGGACTTCCATCAGTCCATTCATTACTACTGTAGCTGAGTCTATCCACCTTGTTCTCTTCTCCTCTTTGCAGCATTAGAGCTTTCTCCAGGAAACCAAGTCTTCACATAACCAAGACTTCACAGAAGTAACGTAATTTATGCCTTGAGTGAGAAATAAGAACTAAGAGAATTGTATGATATCCTTTCATTTTCTTGATATCCAAAGGAGTCTTCTCCAACATCAAAATTCAGAAGTTCAATACTCTTCTTACCATGCTTCCTCCACATCCAAAAAGATAAAATAAGTTGTTAACAGAGTCAAAGTAAACTGTAGTATTGCAATTTCTTTTTTAACCTTGTCCCAGTTTAATAATAATCCCAGTTTAATAATATATATGTGGGATAAAATTGTATTTTAAAAATCTGGAAGGCACTTTTTGTGATTGATTAAGATTAATCTACAAGAAATGAAGAAGACGGACAACCTCCCATTCTATAGAATCAACTACCCCCATACTAAAGCCTCCGTTTTCACTGTTAACATTTAGAAAGCTTATTAAGACCTGGATTTCTTACACTAAAAATTCAGTAACAACGGAGAAGCACCCGGAGTGTATGGTTGTTATATACACAACAAATATTACATCACAGTTGCAAATTCTTTAGCTGGTGCTAACCTTCATACGTACATCAGCTTTGATTCTCTTCCCAAAAACCAGGATGTTGTAATGTATATGTGTGGGTTCCAGTAATTAGCTCATTTATAATTTCATTGTAATTTTAAACTGTTTTATATTTATAATTTTTTACATTTTTATATTTGCATATTGTATCACATTGTAAGCCAATTAGTCACCTCAAACCAAAAGCAAGTGCAGATTTTCCAAGTGTTGTCCAAGGCTTTTTGGTATGGCACCAAGTGTGTCTATAAGCCCTGGGATCTCCACTATTGTTATTATTTTTACAAATAAAAATAAATACAATATAAAAATAATAAATAAAAAAGTAAATTCATTTTTGTTTTTGTTTGCTTTTTAATCAATTAAACTAAAAAGGCAGATTCAATGAACCATTAGATCTTTTTCTACTGTAAGTTTTCTCTGTTTCTGTATTATTGATGATAAAGTATTGTATAATACATGGAAATGTATTGTTTTTTGATATTATTATTTGTATATTTTTTGTAAGATTCTTAGATTTGTTCAGCTGAAACAGCATTAAAAACAAAGTAATAATCATTTTTGGAGAGGAAAAGAGGCATTAAGTTTGCCTTAAATACCAAATAAAACCAAAGTTTCAGTTCTACATATCCAAAATTTCACAGAACTTTGTGGAAGCCACCCAGTGTAGGTTATAAGATGAGAGGCTACATAAATCTTTTAAATAAACATTGGTCATAAAATAGGCTATGCATGAATTTGAGCATCTCCACATGTGTATAAAGATAATGCACATACTTAGCTAATTTTCAGTTTGCACATAAATATATACAAACATACTTCACACTAGAATAATGGGGGAGAATAAGTACAACATCTATGAATTTCATGTTGCAGCAGATAGAGCTAACAAAGCTCAGTAAACATCTGTGCAAATGTAGCAAATGATAAAATCAGAGCATCAGTAATAAAAGTTGAGCATTTAATTTAGATTGCCATTCTAAATATAAGGCAATAGGTCTTCCTGGACATAATGGCACTTATTGAAGAGAAAATATTCCTAAAATGTAAACATAATTGCTATTAAAGCAATGATGTTTTGAAAAAAGACGGTTGAGCTTCAAAATTTGCAAGATGTCAATGACTTTTTGGTCTCCTAAGATACTAATAAATTATAATACACAATATAATTACTTTTCACTGTAGGGGAAGTTGGAGTTCAGTTTTCCTAGAATGAAAATGATATTATTTAATAGCATCTTTAGAATTAAGCCTACAATAAAGATTTAAATATTTCTGTTTGCAGAAAAATATTTGGTCCTCTGAACTGAATTTCCCCTTTTTGAGACTCTGGAGTTTGCATGCTGGAGGGCATGTTTAGTGATCATTTTCTAACATTATAAAGACATAAAAAAAACAGGAATAAATGGACCATTGGGGCAATTAGATTAGCTCGAGCTCCTTCTACATGGAATTGGAGATGATCTAATTGGCCTCTGGCAATAAGTAAGTTACACTGAGTGTTTGAACAAAATGTGTATATGTTTATAACAATAAGCATATTAGGTGTAGTTTTCTTTCTCTGCCCCTTTTTTCTTTATCTCCAGTGAGAAGTTTACATATGAAAAAATAGAATAATTATAGTTAATAAATAATTTTAATCAATACCATTAAATAAATAGTATATTTCTTACCAGGAATCCTTTATATTGATCCTACCTGAAACATTACTCTCATTAAGGGCATGCCTTATTCTCCATAGTTTGCCATGAATGCTTTGTAGACAACAACCAATTTTTTGTTGCACTTGCTAAGTGCACTTTGTTGATCACCTTGTTGATTCCTATTTCAGAAAACAATAGTTAAAAGCAAATTTTATTTCATATGTTTAATTCTCTCTCACCTCTATTGCAAAAGACTGCCTACACTTCCTTACTCTAATTTCTTGTGAGGCAAGAATTTCGTGTGAAAAGAATCACATGGAGCTATATATAGGCTGGTTTGCTAATTTAGGTAAAGGATAAGAAGGACAAGAATTGGGTATGAAAAGAATGAAAATGAATAATAGGACTAGGGGTGATGTGATATCAGTGTTCCAATGTCTAAGCAGCTGCCACAAAGAAAATGGGATCAACATATTCTCTAAAGCACCTGAAAGTAGGACAAGGATGGAAAGTAGGCAATGGATGGAAACTAATCAAGGAGAGAAGCAACCTAGAACTAAATTTCCTAACAGTTAGAACAATTAATTCGTGAAATGAAGTTGTAAGTGGCTTCAATACTTTTTAAGAAGATATTGGACAACCATTTGTCTGAAATGGTATATGATTTGTGCCTGAGCAGAGGGTTGAACTAGAAGACCTCCAAAATCCCTTCCAAACTCTGCTATTCTGCAATGACTGCTATTTTCCCGACATTTCGGGAAATGTTCCCGACAACATTTTCTGACATTTATTTTCTAAGCAGCTTTGTCTTTCTGTATTGGTAGGCTAGCATTCAAATGATTTGGGGAAATGTGGTTACCGATCACATATGCTTTTAAAAGATTCTGGGTGCCAAACAAGGTATGGCTTCCTTGTTCAATTTTAGTCTGATCTAATTCTATACTGAAATGCTGGTAAAAGGGAATTGGTAGGAGAGATACATGAAACTTCAGGGTATATAAATAAATATAGTCCAAAGGATTCAGTAAACTGATCTCAGAGGTTTTAGGCTCAATATGTTTCCAATTGAATTTTGAAGGGAATCTCATGAATTCTATTTAGAAAATGCATATAACGTTCTTTCCTAGCTCTTATTTTTTTCCTCCCCACACTCAAAAGCAATTTTGCGACATTCATGTGGTTTAAGAAATAAAGTTCAATAAGATGGCACCAAGTTGTTATAACAGCATAAAACTGATTTTTTTTTAAATAGTTTTCATATGATTCCTTCCTATTTCCAACAGCACTGAATATAATTATCCCACTTTTTAAAATACTGAACAGTAATATCACAATTAATCAAGCAATGTCTATTGCCATTCATTATGTCCAGACCATAATTTTTTAATCATAAAATTCTAACTTGTGGATTGGATGTGTTTGCCTGAAGACCGCCAAATCATTGTTCACAACCACCTTTTTAACATGCAATTATACTTTATTTAACTCAGCCAGCAAATAAAATTTATTATATTTTTAATATATGTGAATATTATACATTAATATAAATATGTCATACAAATTGAATTATTTCCATTTAAAATAATACTATCTCTTTGGGTGAACATATTTTTTGTACGTGCATGTTTTTCCCCCAAAAAGGAAAACCCTGTTTATCCAAAAACAGTGAACTCTAACTCATCTCTTGCAACATAAGAAGGCTTTTGCCTGCCTGACCTGAAGAAAATTGCTTACTCATTGAAAATAATTATATGTCTAGCATCAGTTTCCACAGGTGTGTGCTACTGGTTCTTCTACTGAGGTAGTTTCTAAGCAAAGTTTCTAAGCAAGGGAAGCTTTATCTTGAACAGATTAAACTACAGCTTGAAGTGCCATCATGTTTCCCACAGAAAATGAACCAATTTCACAGTATGAAAGTGGCAAAGTGTTTTAGAAACAAGCAATATTACCATTATTACTTTGTGGGATCCCAATAAATGGAACATCTGTACTTGCCAGCACATCTGTATTGCTTCAGCATTACTAACTTTACACAGTTAAAAAGAAGCGTTCAGTTGCATTGCATCGAGACTAAGGAAGTTAGAGGTTTTGCTCTTTCACTTCTTACATATTTATATGTTTTTTTTTATTTACCAAGTTTAACTAGCTCCCAATTCACTGAAATGTTCTTTGGACAACACACAGCAATGAGATAAAAATATACAAACAAAAAATATCTAAATATCCAAAATAATAACTATTATAAAAGCAAAAAATACAAACCATAGGAAGATAAAAGTGTCCACCTCATACTGTGTACTGTAACTCTACATACATACGTAAGCATACACACACATGGTGATTTAGGCCAGTGTTTCTTAACCTGGACAATATTGTCTCCCAGGGGGCAATTTCGTTTTTGTCTCCCAGGGGGTCGATGGAACAAAAAGGGGCGATGAGGGGGCAAAGAAATGGAAGGGGGGCGATATGGGGGCGATGGAGCAAGAAGTTTTGGGACTTTTGAGACTTTTTTCATACAGTGAACCACTGTATATCTGTCATACAAAAAGATCAGATCGCTCACTATTAGTGGATTGAACTGTGTTTTAAAATGTTCCTCCAGCTAGCTTCAGTACAGAATGCCATACATATGTGAATATGCTTCGCTCATCTTCATGCACATTGCTCAGCAGCCTCTATCACTCTACCCATACAGTGGCGTGCCATTGGCCAGAATGGGCAGTGATAGAGGGGTGAGCACTTCTTTTGAAACATCGCATGCAGAGTGGCTGTCCTCTGTGATGACAATGTAACTGTTGAAACTAATTTTATCGACATCCACATGTGTTTTATAGTGTTCCAGTGCAGTCAAAAATTTAATTTGCAGTTAGTGCCTTTCATTTCAAAGACCTCTCAACATGGCCAAGAAGAGGAAGTGTCACCAATATTCAGTGGAATACCTGAAATTGTGATTCATTCCATCTCCTTCCAACATACAGCTTCCATTTTAAAAAAAATATTTTTTTCTTTTTTTATTATTTTTCTTTCTTTCTTTCTTTCTTTTTTAAATTTATTGGTTTTTAAAACAAACATAAACAAACAAAACATGAAAACATCAGGCCATCATCCATATATGTACATACAGTGTGCCGGTTGGTTTACAAATTGTTTTGTGCTTCCATTTCGTAGTTTTCAATTATAATTACATTATATATGATCTCATATTTTCAATCCAATATTAAATACATTGGTAACATTATTAATCAATCATTTGATGATACTTTTATTCATTCATGCTTTAAGAAATAATCATATTTTACTTAATTTATTTTGTGACAATTCATATTATCATCCCAAATCTATCTTAAAATCATTTTGCAGATACAATAAAGCAAGAATACATCTTTATATATTTAGCATTTTCTAAAAGTCTATATATTTCGTTACTAACCATTGATAGAATAGATCCCAAATTTTATAAAATTGTTCATCATCCTGTTCTCTAATTTCAAATGTCAATCTACTGCATATTCAGCACATTCCAATATTGTCTTCAACATTTACCATCCCTGTGATGTATTTTCTCATTTTTTTTTTCCAGT
>BHFT01000598.1:0-48290 GCA_004320025.1 Laticauda laticaudata | reverse complement strand
CAGAGCTACTGAGTTTGAGACACACTTCCTTATTCAGTTCAATGGGCCATCCAACATGACTTCGGTTCTGCTCACATCTTTGTGGCAGCCTCTCAAATACTGGAATACTGCTATCTGTCACTCCTAATCCTTCTTTTCTCTAGACTAGCCAAACCCAAATCTTGCAACCATTCTTCACATGTTTTTGTCTCCAGGCCTTTAATTATCTCAGTTGTTCTTCTTTGCACTTTTTCTAAACTCTCGACATCTTTTTTGTAATGTGGTGACCAAAACTGGATGCAGTATTCCAAGTGTGGTCTTACTAAGATTTTATAAAGCTGAACTAATACTTTGAGTGATGTTGATTCTATGCCTCTGTTTAGATAAATTTTAATTATTTAAAATTGCTTAACTGTCTCACATCCTCACAAACCTTCATGTTCACTGAGGTATTCACTTCCCTGCTATTCCTAGGTTCAGCAAATGTTCTGGAATTGGAAAATACAGGAGGGCTCCATGGATGACAACTGCATGCATTAATTATGGGGTCTTTCGAAGAAAACTTTCCTGTGCCAGTTGAGTCCATCAGATGTTCCCTCCTACATCATCTCAGCCTGTTGTTGACTTCCTGGGCTGCTGGATCAAATGTTACCTGCTGCATGGCAGTTAAATTTTAACTTCTTTATCTTGTCAGGATAGACTTTGAAGAATGCAGAAACAGAACTCAGACAACAAAGGTCATAAATTATCACACCAATATTGTACTAATTGGATATAATCAAACATACTGTTTTGTGCTTCCTCTGGCATAGCTTTCAAGCACAGTGGCTATAATCCCATTCATTCATTCCAGAACTAAAGCATAACAAAGTTCTTTCCTCAGCCATTAAATGAAGCTTAGCCTTCCTTTATTGTTTATATTTCTAACGTTTTTCAATTGTTTGGCACACTTTTTGCAAGAAAGACACCACACCATCTGTCTTCCTACAAAGATGGGCCTCCATCCATGGAGAAAAAATAACAGTTACAAATATATCAATAGAGAAATGCGAAGCAAATTCATTTGGCAAAGGTTTAGTTTAGGAGTGGTGAGGTGATATGAGCAAAGCAGATACTAGATTAATGGATCAAGCAGAAATTCTGGCAGCAAAATATGGCGAGAACAAAACCAAACCAAAGTGATGTTTCTCATCAAGGACTTATGTTCAATGAAAAATATGTTCTTACAATCAGTGACGTCTGAGCATATGCACATTAGACAATAACCAACACACAATACATAATATCATACTGGGGTAAGAGGTAATACATGCATTTTAACATATATCATTTTAAAAAACTTAAATACAGACCAAATTAAATTCAGGTACCATGGACAATATATTTCTCTGAAATCAATCAAAACAATTACAGAAGAAATGCAGTCAGTGTGTGCAAAAGGACCTGCTCAAACTGCATCCAGGATGACTTTGCACTTAATACTGCATCTAATCAACTCAATATCATCTACATTTCAATTTTGTGTCTTTTTCTAAGTTCACACTATTTTACTATACTCAAAGTAATTAAACATATAAATAAAAGTCAAGTCAATTTAGTTAAAAGAAAAAGGACAAAAAGAAAGTATGGTATGATGGAAAAACAAACCAACTCTTCTTTCTTGTATTCTGCACTTTTGCCTTAAAAGGCCCGGTCCCACTGGCTGATGGACGCAAAACGTATGCATAAAGGACACAGCGGATGAGCAAAATTTTGGGGGTGGCCCCATCTTTCATCCACTCCAAAAATTGGTGAAAATTTTGCGTAAACAGAATGGAAAAGAACCGACGTGGGTAGTATGTAGCGGGATGTTAAACGGATGTTCATCGGAAGCCTAGTGAGGTTGAAAGCGGATGGAAGCGGATGACACCTCTGAAGCGGTTCCGGGGGAGAATTTCAAAGCAGACACATAGCAGAAGGGGCAGATGCATAGCGGATGAAGCGGATGCATCAGGGATGCCTGTAGGACAAAGGGAATCACCGCGGTGATGTAATATCAAATGCAAAGCATTCACTGCCATGCAGGGGGTATGAATTGTGTCCGCTCCGGTGGATATAAAAGGGATGCAGCACACACGCATCAGCATACAGGGGAAAGACATGCTGCGCAGATACATCTTGCAGGAACACCATGGTTCATCCAGTGAGGCAAGAAGAGGAAGTCCGTGCCTACTCGTTCAAGCCCTGGCAAGGTGAAGAAGGCCAGAACCAGCATCCACCCCTGGCACTGACTCTGAAAGCTGCTGCTGGTGGGCTGCTGCTATGGTGGACCAGACCCAAGGCCTCAAGCCCCTCAAGCTCCTCAAAGCCCTGCTGCTGAAGGCCCTGCTGCTTCAAGCCCCTGAGGCCCTGCTGCTCAAGCCCCTGAAGGCCCTGAACAATCTCCAGAAGGCCCTGATGCTGAAGCCCTGCTAAAGCCCCTGCCAGAGGGAGGAAGAGGCAAGGGAAGGAGAAGGAGGAAAGGAAACGTACACCGTTTCCGAGGAGCATGAGGATGATGTGCTGGAATGCTGAGGGAGAACGAGTACCTCTGGAGAAAGGGCCACAGACTGTATCGGGACACCAAAGAAGAAGCAGCGCAGCTTGGAGAACAAGGCAGAGAGCCTGGGGTACACTGCAGAAGTACTCCTGTGGGATGGTGGAAGCACATGCACTCCCTGGTATGGCAAAGCTACACCTCAAGAAATCTGGGCAGGCCGCCCTCAAGCTCACTGACTGGGAGATGTACATCATGGCCAATTGCAGTTTCCTGGAGGGTGAGATCCGCCACCAAGAAGGCAGCCCCTCTGAGACCCCTCCCTGCCTCAGACAGCCCACAGACAGCCAGTTCTCTTCCAGCCAGGAGCCAGCTACCATGTCCAGGCAGGTGGTCTTCAGAGGGCCCCACAGCAGAGACCCTCTCGACAGCTGCACTCCCCATGCTGGCAGACTTGAGGATCCCATGGAGGATGATGACCTGCTGTCACAAATGGAAGAAGCAGCCAGCCACCAGAGGTGAACCCACCCCCAGCTCCCAGAGGCGCAGGCAGAGAGGCAGATTGGAGGGCCAGGACCACAGTGTGCTGTTGGAGAGACTAGGGACACAATGAAGACCAGCACAGAACTCTTTCTCTCAAATTGGTTCCGACTTGACAGCGAGCATCCTCGGGCTGGAAGACCTCCATCCAAGTATGTCAGCCAGACGCTGAGGGACCTGCCGGGCCGAAGTACCAGGTGATGAAGCAGAAAAGCAACACTTCTGCAAAACCCTCAAGGCCTAGCTGAAGCTGCTCCTACCCAGTCCAGGTGTGCTCCTCCACCCCAGGCAATGTCACAGACCTTCCACAGCTTTCAACAGCCCCTCACCTACCAAGGCTACAACTGCCAGGACTTCTCACAGCAACAGCAGAACTTCCCAGTCCAGGCCCAGGTTCATCGGACACCACAGATGCCACTCCTCACCAGCTGCACACCAGACAGCCCCACTACACTCCTCCCAACCCTTTCTCCACCCACAGCCAAGCCCGTCATGGACAATCTGTCATCAGTATTGGGCCTGACATCTCAAGTCCTTGATGCAGGGCCTCCAAACTCACGGGACTGAGTCAGCTCTCAGTAGCTTCCTGAACAAACCACCACCTGTGTACCCTCGGGCCAAGCACCCCAATGGCGCCTCAGCCAGCACTAAAAGACACAGCTACATCCACAGTCACTGCCGCCTTCACAGCTGAGACCATGGACATGACTCAAGTGATCATAATAGTCTCAAGAGACTGAGTTGTTTACTTGTTTAATAAAGTTTATCTTTGCTTAAGACACTTAATATAGTTTATCTTGGTTCATTGCTTATTTAATAAATGCATAAAGTTTACCTAAGAAAGTTAATAAAGTTTATCTTTGCTTAAGACACTTAGTTTACTTGGTTCATTTTGTTTACTTGATAAAGTGTTGGTGAAAACCTTTGAAAAAATGGTTAGAGCCTTTGCATGCTCGTGGATAGATAAGGATAGCTGTGGGATAGATAAACTCCAGTGCAAACCAAGTGGAAACGTATGGTCCACCATCCCAGTGATCCAGATGATTTTCTCCCCCTTTTTATAGAAAATATCGGTTGTCCGCTAGGTGTCCTTCTCTACATACTCTAGACATCCTGGTAAATATAGGAGAGATGTTATCTGTTTTTAATACTTTATATATGAGAATGCATATGCTTACATCCTTTCTATTTCCGTGCTACTCACGCTGTGTAGACGTTCCGTGTACCTTTTGTTTCCTCCCTCTTTCCATTTTCACTGCAGCGGATGTGAGTTGAGGGGATGGCCAGAGATGCAGAGAGGTACAATGGTCATTTAACAGATCATAATGGACACAGAACATTTGTTGCCCCGTATATGTCGCGAATGTACTTCGTATGGGGCGGAAAGTTCATCCATTTCCATCCGTTCAAAAAGTTTTGTGCAGCTCAAAACTTTTTGCGCGGATGAAATCGCAGTGGATGGATGCTCGATGGATAGACCGTATGAAACATGTATGCAGTGAGTACACAACAGATGCATATTGTTTTCCAACGGATGGCAAGCATTTTTTAACATTTTACATCCTCTTTGCATCTGTAAGTGCAGTGGGACCGGGCCTTTAGTGTGCTTTTTTCCTTTAGCCTGTGTCCTCACTTAAAGGTATCTCTCTTCTCTCCTCTAGTCACACAATCTCCTCACAGGAAGCCAAGAAGACTTGGTTTAGTATCAAAAAGAGAGATTGATCCATTGTAGGGGTGGGATGCTACCGGCATAACAACCGCTTCAGTGATTGCGCGCTTTGCACTCATGTCCTAAGACCAAAGTAAAACCCTTGCATCTCTCTCTGCTTAGCAGGGCAATCCACTCTGCCGTGCCAACAGCTGAGAGGATAAAAAGGACCTAGGAGCATGGGCAGGTGGGAGACCCCAACTGAAGATCCTCGGAATAAGTCAAACTGAACCTGTTCTATAACAGCTGCTCTTTAGAACTACCGGTATGCCTGAACCGGTCCGAACTGGTAACATCCCCACCCCTGGTCTATGACAATCCATTGGGATCCATGCCTGAATAGAATTGGAATAAAACTTGCCATTCGTACATACTGTTACCCAAGTTTTATAGAACTGTTGAGTTTAGCCACATATTAGTGCAGGGGTGTCAAACTCAAAGCCTGCAGGCCGAATCCAGCCCACGATGAGGTTGGTTCCAGCCCACAGGGCAATCCTGGTTTACCCAGTGTGAAGGGGAAAGATCAGGCCAGCATAGCTTCAGCCTGGTCTGAGCAGTGCGAAGAGGAAAGATCAGGCCAATGTAACTTGGGCTGATCTACACACTGTGAAGAGGAAACATGCCAGTAGTTTGGGGAGCGGCATCAAACTGGCCACACCCACCCAATCAGCCATGCCCACCCGGCTCCCTGAGGTCAACCACAGCTCTGATGTGGCCCTCAATGAAATTGAGTTTGACACCCCTGTCAAACAGTGCAATCTGATCACTATGAAACCTGGTAATTAATTCAGTGCATGATTTTGTCTATAATGATTTGGTTGGTGGGGGGAAGGGTTTGCCTTTCTGCCCAATTTTAAATTTTAAATTTTCATGATTTTTTTCAAGTTTGTGAAGTAAAGCAGAATAAGAAAATGGAACAAGTATGCCTTGAATAAAGTGCAGAGTTGCAGAATTTGTAAATTTCAGGCTGACATATGGCACATAATGATTTTAACTGTCTTGCTGGCTTGGTGGCACAGTGGTTAGAGTACAGTACTGTAACCTAATTCTGCTGACTGCCAACTGCCAGCAGTTCGGCAGTTGGATTCTCACCAGATCAAGGTTGGCTGAGACTTCCACTCTTCTGAGATCAGTAAAATGGGGGCCTAGATTGGGGTGGGGAAATATGCTGACTCTGTGAATCACTTAGAAAGGGCTATTAAGTCTGGTCAAGCAGTATATAAGTGTAAGTGCTATTTCTGTTGTTATTGCTGCCAGATTATTATTGTATGGTTGATTGTACAGTCAGCCAGTTTCGACTCAATTTCACATTTTTATCCACCTATCGAGTCCTGAGCTGAGATGTTGCTTGATGGTATTAAAGGTATTGTGACAGAATAGTTTCTTTCCCTGGGCCATCCAAACCACAAATAAACACAAGTCACTACCTTATTAAGATGTGAAAAGATGTGAAATCTCAATACCCCATTCAGATGTATAATAACATATTACAGTATAATCCATCTCTTATGTATTATACTTGGCTAAGAGTTACAGTCAGAGTTGGATGTATATTTTGTGTATATTTGTAAATATTGTACTCTCAAATTGCAAATGGAGACGTGGGTACCCTATTTTTCTTATTTTCATTTTTAAGTGCTTTGGTTTTATTGTATTGCGAACAGTTGCTGGGGTGCATCCACAGTTTCGTTGTACTTGTACAATGGCAATAAAGTTCTTCTAATTCTAATTCGATTGTAAGCCTTACCAAATAAAGCTACATTTTGCAATTGGCGGTAATTTTGTCAGTGCTGATGATGTTCAAGTGGTGCTTCAGTTGTTTTGGGACTGCACCAGTGGTGGGATTCAAAAAAATTTACTACCAGTTCTGTGGGAGTACCTTGGTGGGTGTGGCCATGTGACTGGGTGGGTGTGGGTTTTTTTTGTTTTTTTGTTTCTGGGTTTTTGGTGTTTTTTTTTTTTTTGCTTTTTTGAAGGCCCTATCTCTTTTTGGGAGCTTCCTAGCCTCAGGGGAGCCTCTGGGGGGCATTTTTGCTTCCCTAAAGCTCCTCTAAGGCTCAGGAAGAAAAAAAGAGCATGGGACGGCATGCAGCACCCCTCCAAACTCCATTTTGGGAGCTTCTTAGCCTCAGAGGAGCCTCTAGGGATGCTGGAAGGCAAAAAATGGAGCAGGGCTGAGCTCCTCCCTTCATTTTTTGCCTTCCTGGGCCTCAGCAAGGGGAATCCTGGTACAGCTGATCTATGTACAACTGATTGTCGGGAGGGAAAAAAAAGAAATACCTTAGGTGAATGTCAGGTGGGCAGGGTAAGCAAGCATCGGGCAGGGGGGTGACCGAGTCAGGGCATGGCCAGCCAGAACTTACTACCAGTTTGGCTACCCATGCCAAATTCTAGCTACCGGTTCGCCTGATCTGGTGCAAACCGGCTGAATACCACCACTGGATTGCACCCAAAATATCTATTACCATTGGTACTATCTTTGCTTTATTTTGTCATTAGCTGTTCCACTTCTGTTGCAGATCTTTGTATTTTGTGATTTTTCTCCAATTCTTTCTCTTGTAGTCTGATTCCCCAGATGCTACTGCATCTACTGTCTACACTTTTTTTGTCTTTCTTGTTAACAGTTGTGAGGTCTGCATTGTTATTTCAATTTGTTTGCTGCATATCTTGTCTAAACAGCCCTGGGTGGCTCATGACAAGTAAAAACAATCAAACATACTGGTTTTTAAGAAGAGATTGGACCATCATTTGCCTGAAATGTTATGGAGTTTCTTGCTTGAGCAGGTTGGACTAGAAGACTTGCATGGTCCCTTCCAATTTTGTTATTCTGTTAAGTTAAAAACCCATCTCCAACCATATAAAAACTATCTATAATCAACTTAGAAAACAGAAAATAATGATCACCAGCAGAGCCCATATTAGCTCAACACAGCCTTTTAAGCATTCCCCTCTACTGCCAGACACCTCCCCCCCCCCCAAGCAGATTCATATCTNCCCCCCCCCCCCCCCCCCAAGCAGATTCATATCTTCAGGGCCCTTGCTAAATAAAGGCTGGGAGATTCAGGGGGAGAAAATGCTCTCTTCTTGACTTTTGCCAAATGACACTCTTTTGTAAATGGCACTCACAAGTTAAAACTCATGGCATATCTGATGGCACTGGTAGATATGAGTGTGTGTGTGTGTGTGTGTGTGTGTGTGTGTGTGTGTGTGTGTGTGTTGGTGGTGGTCTGGTAAATAATCCACAGCAAGAAAAATGCATGAAATGGGAGATTATATCTAGAAGAAAGGGGCGTGAACATTGAATTCCAATTATAACACTGCCCATTGGTGGCAAAAGAGAGTTCAGCATGTTGTAAGCAAGACTGTTTGTATTTCTAGAATCAGTTTCAAAGCAATTGAAATTTGGTCATCTGAAAATAGGGTTCCTCTTTATTTCCTGCACAACTAACAGATCACAGTTCTTAAAGCACCAAAAGATCTTTTCCCCATTCATATCTCACAATATTAATGGCACTGCAGCAAAACTTACAGTTGCTTGTGAATAGAGCCTTTATTACTTGTTTATTAGATTTCCTGTCAGGAACTCTTGGGGAGATACCTATTAAAAACAAGCACAAACATCCCTCTCAGCCAAATAAAAATGCCTCTTAAAGAATTTCAGTGCAAAGACAGCTTAAAAAAGCACAATTTATTCTTTGCATAAAGCCAAAATTTATTATTATTTATTAAAAATGTAATAGCTTACTAACTACAGAGCCACAAATAACCAAGGCCCTACCAGAACAACTTGCAATCTAATAGTTATAATTGGAAAAGTTAAAGAAGGAATAGGAGAATTAAGACATTAGTTTGTTTATTTCGGGATAAGGATGTAATCATGCTTCAAATTTCCAAATTACTTGAATTTCTTGATTCAATTTTTGATGCAGAAATGACTGAACAAATGAAGGATCAATCTTGTTAATTAGATACATATACATTTGGATATTTATTAAAATATTTCATAAAGTAATTCAATTTCTATTTAGACAGACATTATCATGCCTGAAAAACAATGCAGAATTGATGGTCACATAGACACGTAACAGAAATGGGACTGTTTGTCCATCTTTAACTGATAACACTAGAAAATGTCTTTCATTTCAAAAGAAGAAATTTAAAAAAAATAAGGGACAGAAACGAGAGGACTGGTTTAAAAAAATAAAAGAAATTAAAGGGAACATCAAATAGATTAAATATTTCCAGAATTTTATATCAGTTATAACTGAAGCTTATGGGGAATATTAAGCTGATAAATACAACAAAGTCAAAAGTATAACCAGTATGTTTAATTAGTCATCAAAGAAGTTCAAGGAAAAGTGGACCTCAATAATTGGAAGAGTCACCAGAGAAAGAAGAACAATCAAGAGCATAGATTTACAAACAGAAATGCGAAGACGCATGAAGAAATGTAGAATGTATTATGCTAATAACATTAAGGCCAGATTAAAAAGAAACAAACAAGAAACAGCTAGAGGAGAAATCTAAAACAAATTGGATGGAAGACTGCAGAAAACTTGAATAAATTCTTTGTGTTTTCGTCATTGAGGAAGATGCAGGGCAATTATTCAAACCAAATTGAATATTTTCAGAAGTATAAGGATCTCTGGCAAATCGTGATCAGAAGTTAAATTATAATCTTTATTAAGCAACTGAAAACAAACAAATCAGTGCTAGATGATAGCACCTGAGACTTCTTAAAGAACTGAAATGCGAAAATATTGCTTTTTTTTTTTTTTTAATATCCCAAACCATGACCATTTGNTTTTTTTTTTTTTTTAATATCCCAAACCATGACCATTTGGTAGGTGACAGTATGAGAACTGGAAAGTCATCAAAATAAGGACAGTTTTTAAAATGGAACCATTAGTTGAACAGTTGTTCAGTCTAAATTGTCTTGAGGCATTATTATAGATACAATTTGCAGTTGTATAACAAGGCACATTTGGCAGGAGAAGAATCAACAGAGTTTTTGCATAGGTAAGTTCTATCGCAACAATCTTTTAGAAATCTTTGAGCAAACTTAGCAGGGATAGAATAAGAGATGCCACCTCTTTATTGATTAATAACTCAATAAATAGGAGAACAGAAATAAATTCTCACAAGGATGAAGGATTTAAAATATGGAGTCCTTCCAATATCCATATTATAATTCATAAAACTGGGATTTAATCAGTTTTTTGGGTATTATAAAGGAAAAAAAAGAGCAAAGTGCTGCAAAAAATCTCTTTAAACTGGAAGCCTCAGTACAAGATGGCCAACAGTAGAACTCAAAAGGAATATAATCAGGAAATTAGGATGGATATATTGATTCTCTTTGATCTCTCAGTTCAATATTATTTACAATGGGGGGGGGGGAATCATCATTTTATAGTGATTCATCTTTTTCTGTGGGCAATTCCAGTCAATGATGGCTGTGGGAGGTAGGACTGAGCCAAAGCCCCAAACAGGTGCTGATGTTCTTATCAACATGGGGCCACAGGATGAGGTTATTTATCAAATTCAGAGCTAGGGTCATCCATGACACTACCTTCTCCAGTACCTTGAGTCTGGGAAGGTTTGGACTGAAGAAATAAACTCAGACTCAAACCCTGCAAGGTTCAGTGGACACAGACCCAGTTGTTTGGGCACCCATTCCCATAAATTTTCCATCTTTAGTCCTGGATAAAGTAACACTTCCTCATTCAGAGCTGATGTGCTTTCCTGGACTTCCAGTCCTTGCTTGAAAAACAGGTGGCAGCCATGGCCAGGAGAGGTTTTGCTCAGATTCATCTAGTATGCCAATGGCAACTATTCCTGGACCAGAGGCCCTACAGATGCACATATTCTCTAATCACCTTGCATGTGAACTATTGCAATGTACTCTATATGGGACTGTCCTTGTAAACCACTAGGAAGCTGCAGCTGTTCCAGAATACAGCAGTGTGGACAGTGAGGGGGAAGCCTTGGTATACCAATGCAGCATCACAGCTCTGCAAGCAGCATTGACTGCCAGTTAGCTTCTGTATGCTGTTGAAGATGCTGGTCATGACATAGGGCCAAGCAGTCTGGGGAACCACCTACATCTCATAGAGTCTGTCTACCCTCCACGATCAAACAACAACAACCATGTAAAATAGATGGGATTAAGACATAGCTCTGTATTCAAATAAAGATATTAATCATGATCTCTCTAATACAAGAATGTTACTTTATCCTGATACATACATATATCATTGCAACTCAAAAATTATATTCTAGAGCTAGAAAAGGTACAAAAAATACATGATTATGCAATTGTTTTGGCATCGGTAGGTTGCTTTTGAGAAGTTTCCATCTAGCTTATGACCGTGGAATTCCTTCGTGGTCTGTTATCCAAATGTTAGCTATAACGGTGTCTAGAACTACAGAAAAATTCAATTCTAACCAGTCTGACATTCCTTCATTATCAGGGAGGAGAAGAGCCCCCTCAGCAATTCATACTGAGACCCTTTGTAAGACCTGAAAGAATCTCTGTCTTAAGAATCTGAGAGATAAATTGAATTCCAAAGGGGAAAAACAATCCAGTTAGTGATATTTCCATAATGTTATTATTTTCTCTTTTAACAAAACCTGGCAAAGAAATTTTGAAAGAGGCTGCATCTTCCAAAAAAAAAAAAAAAGGCAAATCTGACATTAGCAAAAGTATTACTATAAAATAAGCTCTACTTCTGAAATTAAATTTCTAAACTTTATTTGCCATTAGCCCTACTGGTGTGAAATTATTACTACAAAATAAGCTGTACTTCTGAAATTACATTTCTAAAATATATTTATTTACATTTATTATGCCACCCATCTCTCCAGAGGTGACTCTAAAATTTGAATATGACACCAAGAGAGGTAACAGTTGCATTTGAACAGGAGCTTACTCAGCCTTCTTTAAGTCTGGGTTTCATTTCCCAAAAGTCTCAGCAATAAAATCATCAAAAGATGACTCAAACAATATCTTATCTTTATCTTAAGTGAGATGTCCTTGGTGACCCTCTGCCTCACTGACCCATCTCTCAATTGCTGCTCTATGTAGGCTTGTCTTCTTTCTGGATGCACTCCACATGCATCCTCACAAGCATCCAGAGTGCAAATTCCACTTCCATCAGATACATCAATCACTGCTTGCCTGCTGTAAATCAGTCAGGTGAAGTGCAGGTGACAGAAACAGGGAGAACCTGCAGGTCTTAATGTTGATCTCTTGAAAAAATATGAGCTTTAATGGCTGCTCTGCAAAACTGACTGTTATAGCAGGAGGATGTATGTTCCTGAAAACAGTGCACTAAAAGTTGAGCTTAATCAGATTTTAGAAGAGAACTGACTACCAATGATTATAAATTGCAGTAATAGCTACAGTAGTGAGACCTGCAATTGTATGCTGTCCATGGGTACACCAGATCCCCATCCCTTTCTCCTCTGGTTGCCTATTTTTTGACTTTTCATACAGTACACTTAACATTTAGTGGTTTTTATACTTGCCCAGTTTTCATTAGCTATTGGAGCTGAGAGGGGAGGTGCCCCTTGATATTCCTTTAGCTGGAAAGGAAGTCTTGGTTACTTCTACAAATCAAGCCAGCAAGTATTTCTTTCTCTCTTGAGAATGAATCCTGGGACACAAGGTACTATAAATGACTCATGCCTTTTTAAATGAGGTTGTCATGTAGCAGTTCCCAAAATGGAGTTGGCATTTTTATCTATCTAGACTTTCCCAAGACCAGGGATAGGCAGATTGTTATTGTTGGTCACACAGCCAGCCAGATGTTTAGATTGGGTTTTGCATTTTTGTCAACATAACAAGTCAGAATACAAAATAAAGAATGACAAGGAATCTTGAAGATCTGCTACCCAATCCTCTGCCCAAGCAGGACACTATACACCATTCCAAACCAATGCCTGCCCAATCTCTTTTTAGAAACCTCCAGTATGGAATATCCACAACTTCTGAAGACAAACTATTCCACTGATTAGTTTTTCTCATGGTCAGGAAATTTTTCCTTGGTTCTAGGTTAGATTTCTCCTTGACTCTCCTTAATTAAGGAGTTTAATTCTCCTTAAACTTAAAACTCCTGAAGTTTCCATCTGTTACTTTTTTCCTACCTTCAGGTACTTTGAAGAATAGGTTTTCCCCTTTTGTTTTTGACAATCTTTCAAATATTGGAAGACTGCTGCCATATCATCCCAGTCATTCTCTTTGTCAGACTAAACATACCCAGCAACTGTTCATCAAGCCTGAGTGAGCTTAAGTGGTTCAAGCAATTGAAACAACAGTCAATGAAACTAGCACATCCTCATCTTATGCACATACTTGTTTATTCCTATATACACAAGAGTTCATTTCACCCTCCAGGTCCCCAACACAGAACTCAAGCAAAAGTTTCACATAACTGAAACATCTACTCTTAATCTCTTCCTTCAACAAACCATGGTTAAATAAATCATATTTTAGCATGATGTATATAGTGTATATGTATGTATTTTAATATAATGTAAAGAAAGAAAGAGAACATTATGGAATGCATGAATGGACCTCCTTTAGTATTCAGGAGGTATCACATTCTATCCATTGGACCGATCCAGGAAGGCATTTGTTGGATAAAGCTTAAAGCCCATGTCACATTGCACCAACGGATGGAAAGAGGATGTAAAATGGAGAGAAACACTTGCCATCCATTGGTTAATGCGATTCATCCGTTCTGTACTCACTGCCTCGTTTTTCATCCTCTCTATCCGTCCAGCATCCGTCGACTGAGGTTTCCATCCGCTCAAAAAGTTTTGAGCTGCTCAAAACTTTTTGAGCGGAAAATGTATCCAACGCGTCGTTCTGCATCCACAACACATACGGGGAACATCCGTTCTACATCCGTCATCATCCGTTACGCATCCGCTATATCTGCTAGGCATCCGCTGCGCATCCGCGCAACTCAATCCACTCCAGCGGAAAATGGACACAGGGAGAGCGAAAACAGATGCGAGACGAGACGCGCAGCGTTAGTAGCACGGATGGAGAAAGGATGAAAGTGGATACAGCTCGCATAGAAAAGCATTTAAAATGGAAAACGTTCGCAGAGGGGACCTTTCTTGGATATTTAGGATGTCTGTAGGATGCCTAGAGGATGCAAAGGACACCTAGTGGAAAACCTGTATTGCCTATAAAAAGGGGGAGGAACTCACCTGGATCTCACTTTCAGCTCAGCAGCCCTGCTGTACAGACCTTGCAGCCTTCATCTGTCTTGCTCTTCCACAACATCCATTGATGTCCACTCATGGATCGTAACACAGTCCTTTTGTAGCCACCATCATTCTGCAACAGTGCGAAGCCATCTACAGGCTCTTTCAACTATTCTACGGGAAGAAAAGGAGGCGGCCAAGAAGTGTCTGGGTCCAAAGATGGATCAGGAGAAGGCAAGTACGGACTGTACAACAAGCTGATGGTGGAGCTGAGGAACGAAGACCCTCATGCATTTCAGAACTTCATGAGGATACCTCCAGCCATTTTGTTGACAAAGTTGTGCAGCGGCTGAGACGCAGGTTGACAAGGCAAACCCAACTTTCGGCCCAGCCTGGACCGGGCTCAAGGTGGCACTGATTCTGCGCCACCTGGCCTCAGGGACCACGTACAGGAGCATGCAGTATGGCTAGAGGGTGCCACACAACACCATCAGCATTGTGGTCAGAAAAGTGGTGCAGGCCATCATCGAATAATACCTGGAGGAGCAGAGCAGTGGTATCAGAAGTGGAACTTCCCCCACACCCGTTGGAGCCATAGATGGAAAGCACGTGGCCTGCAAAGCTCCAGCAAAGTTGGGGTCCACTTATTTCAACTACAAGGGCATCTTCAGCATATCCTCTTCGCCATGGTCGATGCTGATTACAAGTTCATGTACATCGATGCTTCAGGCAACGGTAGCTTCCGATGTCCAGGTATACAACGTCAGTGACCTCAAGGAGGGGCTGGAACGCAACCTCATCATGGGCTTCCGCAGATCCAGACCCCTGCCCAACGACATGCAAGATGTGCCCTACTTCCATCGTGGGGATGACGCCTTCTCCCTCAGAACCTACCTCATGAAACCCTACACTTCCAGACTCCTCACCCATGAAAGAGAGGATCTTCAACTACAGGCTGTCCAGGGCAAGGCAGGTGGTGGAGAACACCTTTGGCATCCTGGCCAACAGGTTGCAGGTACTTCTCCACCATGCAGGATCGTGGAAGCTTGCTGCATCCTGCACAATCTCATCCATAGCGCACACCATCTAGCCCAATCATCAGTTCTCTAGCGTCGACCTCCAACGAAACGGCTCGTGGACTCCAACAAGGCAATGGGGACATGGAGCCTGGGGAATGGAGACAAGAGCGAAACCTGATAGACACTAAGGATGTGCAAGGCCCAAGCAGAGCTTCATGTGAAGGGAAGAAGCAGCGCAACCTCCTGAAACACTGGTGCAACTCCCCAGCTGGAGCAGTGGGTGGCAAGACAGGATGATAGATGATTCCTTCAACCTGTCTATCACACTGTGAGATTGGGCCATTTATGTTGGGTGGCCCTACAAGAACAGGGCATTTAATAAAGAGTTGTGTTTATGTTGACATGTGTGGATGATTGATTACATTATTATTGACAATAAAGGGCCATAGGTGTGGAACCTGGGAGGGTGGACCATACAGTCCCACTATGCTGCAGTGGAGGTTTATCTATCCCACAGCTATTACCCATCCAAAGGTATCCCTGCCCATCCCACAGGTATCCCTGCCCATCCCACTTTACCATGCCACTGCTATCCTTACCCATCCCACAAGCATGCAAAGGTCTTAACCATTTCTAAAAGTTCCACCAAGACTTTATTGACAAAAATAAATGAAGCAAGTGTGTGAAGCAAGAGATAATCTTTATTAATAACAAGCTGTAAAGAAAATGACCCAAGTCAAGTGTCCAAAGCAAAAATAAAGTCAACAGGTAGCCACCCAGTCTCTGGACTCTTCTTGGTCACTCTGAGGCGTGCCCAGTCTCGGGGGTGAAGATCCAGGTGCTGTGGAGGTGGCTGCTGCTGGAGTGCTGGTCTGAGGCACCACTGGGGTGGGCCTGCCCGAGAGGACAACAGGGGACGGTGTTGTTGAGGAAGATCTCAGACAGCTGGCTCAGCCCCGTGCTGTTGAGAGCCCCTTCCTCCATGACATGGGGTTGTCAGCCCCAATACCGATGACAGATGTTCTGAGGCCAGGCTTGGCTGTGGGGTGGAGGAAGGAGGAGTGTAGTGGGGCTGTCTGGTCTGCAGCTGGGTGGGGACTGGCATCGGTGGCATCGGTGGAATCAGTGGCACCAGTGGCATCCGATGTACCTGTGCCTGGACTGGGAAGGGCTGCCTGTGCTGCTGGACCTCCTGGTAGCCATAGCCTTGGTAGGGGAGGGCCTGTGGAAAGCCTTGGAGGCAGTGACATCACCTGGGGTGGAGGAGCAGGCCTGGATGGGAGCAGGTTTCATCTTGACATCACTGGGGTGGAGGACAGGCCTGGGTGGGAGCAGGTTCATCTTGGGTCTGGAGGGTTGTGAAGAAGATCGATGATCCTGTCCTTCACCACCTGGTACTGGAGTCCCGACATGTTCATGAGGGTCTGGTTGACGTAGGTGAGGAAGGGTCTTGCGGTTGGAGGATGGGGAGTCGGTGTGTACCAGCTGAGATATGAGATCTATGCTGCTTTTGATGTGTGTTCCTGATCTCCAGCAGGACAGTGTGGCTCTGCCCCTCCGGTCTGCCTCTCTGCCTGCTTTCTGTGGAGGTGGAGCCGGGGGTGGGGGTGGGTTGGTCTCTGGTGTCAGCCCCTCTCCTTGCTCCAACTGCATCAGGGGGTCCTCCACAGCGCTCCACCAGGGTAGTACAGCTGTCGGGGGGGGGTCTCCATCATGGGAGCTCACAAGATACCTGCCTGGACACAGGAGCTGACTCTGGCCAGAAGAGGACTGGCTCTCAGCAGGCCTGCTGAGAGAAGAAGCACTTGGCCATCACGTAGGTCTCCCAGTCCATCAGCTTGACCGCGGCCTGGCCATTTCTTGAGGTGCGCTTCCCGTACCAGGTGTGCATGTGCTTCCACCAGCCAAGGAGCACCTCTGAGTGTAGCCCAGGCTCTCCGCCTTCTTTCTCCAAGCAGCCTGCTTCCTCTTGGTGTCTCAATAGAGCCTGTGTCCCTTCCGCCAAAGATATTCATTCTCCCTCAGCCACTCCAGCACTCCTCCTCATGTTCCTCTTCGATTGTGTATTTGCCTCCTCTCCCATTCACATGTCTGCCTCTTCCTCCTTTGGCAGGGCCATATGGGCCCTCATCAGAGGGCCTCAAGGTTGTAGGGGCTGCTCCTCCACACCAAGCAGCAGCAGCACCACCACCAGCAGGAACAGGAGCACCAGCAGCACCAGCAGGACCAGGAGCAAGAACCAGGAACACCCAGCAGGACCAGGAGCACCAGCAGGACCAGGAGCACCAGCAGGACCAGAGAGGACACCAGCACAGACACGGGACCAGGAGAAGTGCCAGCAGAGTAAGCACCAGCAGGACCAGCAGGACCAGGAGCAGCGCCAGCAGAGTAAGCGCCAGCAGAAGCACCAGCACCAGGAGCAGTGCCAGCAGAGTAAGCACCACCTCCAGAAGCAGCATCAGCAAGAAGCCCCAGCACCAGAAGAGCGAGCCCGGCAGCAGATGCCCCAGCAGAAGCAGAGTCAGAGCCAGGGGGTGGGAGGGTGGCCCTGTCCCTCTTGGCAGGGCTGACAGCAGATGGACAGTGGCTTCCGTTTCTTCCCCATGGTTGTTGGGTTGCTGGCTGGCTGGCTGGCTGGCTGGCAAGCTGTGTCTGGAAGCAGGTCTTTCCTCTGTATGGTGACCTGCTTGCGAGCTGCTTCCCTTATATCCGAGGGGCTGACGCAATGCATCCTCCCCGCATGCGCAGTGAAACGCGAGGCATCCGCTAGGCTTCCGCTAGGCTTCCACTCTGCATCCGCTTCATCTGCTCGGCATCCCACTTGGCATCCGCTCTGCATCCGCTCTTTCCGTTCCGCTCCGCTTTGCTGTGCTCCCGGAACCCTGCGGATGTGCCATCCGCTCCCATCCGCTTCCATCTGCTAGCTTCGTTGGAGCATCCGCTTTCCATCTGCCCTACATCCTCCCCCCGTCCGTTCCTTTCCATGTTGTCCACTCTGGTTATGCAAATTCGGGGCACTTTTGAGAGCGGATAATTACGGATGGAACATTTTGCTTGTCCGCTGTGTCCTTTTTACAAACGTTTTGTATCCGTCAGCCAGTGTGACAGGGCCTTAAGGTAAGAGTGTGTGCCTTCTTCTTTCAGGGTTATTAGCATGAAAACAGCTTTGGAAATGGGAGTTTATTCTTCCTAGGAATTTACTGAGTTTCCATTAAAATTTTTTTTATTATGTTCCATTGCATAGTGAGACGGATGTTCAGACTGGGTTTGGTGTATTGTTATTCCAAATTGACAAATTGAGGAGGAAAATGAAGAGAAATGACCCTTTTTCTGGTTCATAAAAAGAAAAATGTTTTACTTGAGCAACATATAATTTTCATATCATTACTATCATCATAATTACATTGCTGATTCCTGAGTCTATCTTTAAATGTTTTAAAATTATATATTTTGCCTTTCAACTGGATAAAGGAATATATTTATTTCTCACCATTTCTATTCATAGGGAAACAATGAATCTATTGTCCTTCAATTCTTCATGAAAGTAGGATACAATTTTTCATCCTCTGCTGCTTAGTAAACAGAACTTCTGTGAAGCAATTCCTGAAAATTACAAGGACATTTTTATTATCTCCAACATTTCATGACAATAGATTTTTTGATGCCTAATATTCTGGAAATCATTTTCTTTAGAATTATCCACATCCAAGTCTTTCTTTTAATCGAAGTATATTGCAGCAGAGTACAGGATCTATCTTCTAGACCACAGTAAAGAAAATTGATGTGCTCCAGTTTTTCCGAACCATAAATAATTCATCATGCAGTGAATACTGCCCAGGCCTGTTCATTTAATCAATTTGTATAAGGTGTAAGGGAACTTCAGTTGCTGGTAGTGAAGGGAGCACAACATCTGGGGATGAAGATATATAAAATGGATCTCCAGAATCCAGATCCAAGTCAGATTCAAGAAGTTTCAAAAATTACCTTCCATTTGAATTAGGCTTTTCAGCTGCATTGTGTAAAGTTATTTAGAATCATTGGAATAAACCCAGCTTTCTCCTGCTTTTGGAAGATCAAATAACCAACTGGAAAGATAATGATTGATATGGGGAAGAACTATACACATCTAGACTTGTGTCTGTTGGTGTCTTCAGGATTAACCAACTTTATTAAGACATAATCTTTTGTGAGCAGTCATGCTAAGAGAAGAAAAGAAGAAAATTGCAAAAGAAACTGAACAAATTATTTGCCTTCCATCCTCACAGGAGAAAAATTTGGGCTGATGCCTGAATCTGAGTTTCAGATTCAACAAAAAAAAAAATCAGATTAATTAAGCCATGTAATAGTGACAAGATAAGAAGTCCTAGGCTTTATGATAAATTAAACATCAACAAATCATCAGGCCTCAAGGCATCCATCCCCAGGTTAATAAGTTTAAAGTTGAGATTGTGGACCTTTTAACTAAAATATGCAACCAGTTTCTATACTTGGCCTCATTAGTTGAGAACTGGAAGCTGGCCAATGTCACTCCACTTTTTTAAGAAGTACTTAAAGAGAGATCTAGGAGACTATATGCCTGTCAGCTTAATATCTATGCCAGGGAAGATAGAGGAAAATTTCCAAACATTGGAGACACAGGCTTTGCTCAAAGATAGTCAACAAAAAAGAGAAAGTCCTGTGTAAGTAATTTATCACAGTTTTTAAAATGTTTTAATGAATTTGTGGATAAGGCAAGCCAGTAGACATCATCTACTTAGATTTTCAGAAAGCCTTTGATGAAGTCACTCATCAAAGACTTCCTAGTAAGCTTAGCAGCTTCAAACAAAAAGGCAGGTTTTTATATGTATAAGGTACTATCTGAGAAATATAAAACAAAGAATGAGAATAAATGAAAGGCCCTGTCACATCGGCCGACAGATGCAAAAAGTATGTAAAAAGGACATAGCAGACGAGAAAATGTTTCATCTATTGTTATCTGCTCTCAAAAGTGCCCAACATTTGCAGAAACAGAACGGACAACAACGGAAAGGAACGGATAGGGAGAGGACGTAGCCAGGATGTAAAGCGGATGCTCCACGGAAACCTAGCGGATGGAAGTGGATGGAAGCAGATGGCACATCTGCAGGGCTTCCGGGGGAGCACAGCGAAGCGGATGTGCAGCGGAAGGAGCGGATGCAGAGTGGATGCCAAGCGGATACAACAGATGCATCACGGATGCCTAGCGGATGCCAAGCAGATGCATTCACTGCGCATGCAGGGAGGATGCATTGCATCAGTCCCCCAGATATAAAAGGATGCAGCTCGGAAGCAGGTCACCATTCAGAGGAAAGACCTGCTGCCAGACACATCTCCAGGCAGGAAGCCTGTGACATCCTGCCAGCCCTGGCAAGCAGGACAGGCGCCACCATCCAGCCCGCTGGCAGCTCGAATGGTTGCTTTGCTGGGCTGCTGCTGGCTGGGCTGACCCTCTGCTTCGTGGCTGGGGCTTCTGCTGGTGCTGCCTTTCCTGAGTGCTAGTGCTTTGCTGGTGCTTACTCTGCTAGATGCTGCTCATGCGTGCTGGGGCTTCTGCTGGAGCTTACTCTGCTGCGTGCTGCTCCTGGTGCTGGTGCTTCTGCTGGTCTTACTCTGCTTGTGCTGCTCCTGTCCTGCTGGTGCTCCTGGTGCTGCTGGTCCTCCTGCTGCTGCTGGTGCTGCTGGTCCTGCTTTTTGCTGCTGCTGTGTGTTGCTGCTGTGTTGTGCTGCTGCTGCTGCTGGTGGTGGTGTGGGTGGACCAGCCCCTAGAACCTAAAGCCCTGCTGATGAGGCCCAGAAGGCCTGCCAGAGGGAGGAAGAGGCAATCGCGCGATAGGGAGAGAGGCAGTACTCCATCAAAGAGGAACATGAGGATGAGGTACTCGAATGGCTGAGGTAGAACGAGTACCTCTGGCGGAAGGGACACAGGCTCTATCGAGACACCAAGCAGAAGCAGACGGCTTGGAGAGAGAAGGCGGAGAGCCTGGCTACACTTCGGAGGTCCTCCTCGGGTGGTGGAAGCACATGCACACCCTGGTACGGGAAGCTGCACCTCAAGAAGTCTGCCAGGCCGTGGTCAAGCTCATCGACCGGAGACCTACGTGATGGCCAAGTGCAGCTTCTTGAGGGTGACGTCCACCACCGAGGAGCAGCCCCTCTGTCAACCCTCTCTCTCAGGCAGCCCACAGAGAAGCCAGTCCTCTCTGGCCAAGGAGTCAGCTCCCTCTGTCCATGCAGGTATCTATGGAGCTCCCACGACGGAGACCCCCCAACAGCTGCACACTCGTGGCGGAGCGCTGGAGGACCCCTGACCGCACTCGTGGACAAGGCAGAGGCGCTCCACCAGAGACCAACCCACACCCACCACCTCCACAGAAGCAGGCAGAGAGGCAGACCGGAGGGGCAGAGCCACACTGTCCTGCTGGAAATCAGGGACAACCATCAAAGCAGCGTAGATCTCCTCTCTCAAGGTACACACCGACACCCCATCCTCCACTACCAAGCCCTTCCTCACCTATGTCAACCAGACCCTCATGGACATGTCGAATCCAGTACCAGGTGATCAAGGAGAGATCACAGGTCTTCTACACAACCCTCCAGGCCCAGCTGAACCTGCTCCGACCCAGTCCAGGTCTGCTCCTCCACCCAGGTGATATCACAGCCCTTCCAAGGCTTTCCACAGGCCCTTACCTCCAAGGCTACGGCTACCCGGAGTTCAGCAGCACAGGCAGCCCTTACCAGTCAGGCACAGGTACATCGTACGCCACCGATGCCACCGATGCCTCTGATGCCACTGATGGCACAAGATGCCACCCATGACACAGATGCCAATGCCACAGATGCCGACGCCTCACCTCGCTCACCTGCAGACCAGGACAGCCCCACTACACTCTCCTTCCTCCACCCACAGCCAAGCCCAGCCTCAGAACATCTGTCATCGGTCTGTTGGAACTGACACCCCATGTCATGGAGGAAGGGCTCTCAATATCACAGGACTGAGCCAGCTCTCTGAGAGCTTCCTCTTCACACCATCCCCAGTTGTCCTCTTGGGCCAGGCACCCCAATGGCTCCTCAGACCAGCACTCCAGCACAGCCACCTCCACAGCATCTGGACCCTTCACACCCTGAGACTCTGGGCAGCCTAAGTGCTGAGAAGAGTGCCAGAGACTGGGTTGCTACCTTTTGACTTATCTTTGCTTGGGACACTTTACTTGGTCATTTTGCTTTTACAGTTTGTTATTAATAAAGGTTAACCTTTGCTTCACACACTTGGTTCAGTTCTTTTAATAAATAAAGTCTGTAGAAACTTTTAGAAATGGTTTAAGCTTTGCATGCTTGTGGGATGGGTAAGATAGCAGTGGGATGGGCAGGGAAACCTGTGGGATGGTAACAGCTGTGGGGATGGGTTAGGATAGCAGTGGGATGGGCAGGGATACCTGTGGGATGGGTAATAGCTATGGGATAGATAACTTCCAGTGCAAGCATAGTGGGACTGTATGGACCACCCTCCAGGTGCCACACCTATGGCCCTTTATTATCAATAACAATTTAATCATTCATCAACACACTTTCAACATAAATACAACTCTTTATTAAATGCCCTGTTCATGTAGGGCCACTCAACATACATGGCACAATCTCATCAATGTGATGAAACAGGCTCAAGGAAGCATCCATTAAGCATCTACCATCCTGTATTGCCACTCCACTGCTCCAGCTGGGGATTGCACCAGTGTTTCAGGAGGTTGCACTGCTTTCTCTTCATGTGAAGCTCTGTTAGGGCCTTGCACATCCACAGTGTCTATCAGTTTTGCCCTTGCCTCCATTCCCCAGGCTCCATGTCCCATTGCCTTGTTGGAGGTCCACGAGCCTGTTCTGCAAGACTGGGTAGCGGGTGCGCATGAGATTGTGCAGGATGCAGCAAGCTTCCATGATCCTCCTCACAGTCTCTGGGCGATCGTGCATGGTGGTGAGAAGTACCTGGAACCTGTTGGCCAGGATGCCAAAGGCGTTCTCCACCACCCGCCTTGGCCTGGACAGCCTGTATTTGAAGATCTCTCTTCCAGGGTGTGGCATCTGGAAGTGTAGGGCTTCATGAGGTAGGTTCTGAGGGAGAAGGCGTCATCCCCCACGATGAAGTAGGGCACATCTTGTGTGTCGTTGGCAGGGGGTCTGATCTGGGAAGCCTACGATGAGGTGCATCCAGCCCTCCTTGAGGTGACTGGCGTTGTATACCTGGGCATCTGAAGATGAGCCGTAGCCTGAAGCATCGATGTACATGAACTGTAGTCAGCATCACCATGGCGAAGAGGATGATTGCTGAAGAAGCCCTTGTAGTTAAATAAGTGGACCCTGACTTGGCTGGAGCTTTGCAGGCCACGTGCTTCCCATCTATGGCTCCAACGGTGTGGGAAAGTTTCCACCTCTGATACCACTGCTCTGCCACTTTCTTCCAGCCTTCTTCCGTGGAGGGGCACTGGAGGAGCCCTCCTTGTATTCTTTGATGATGGCCTGCACCACTTCTCTGACCACAATGCTGATGGTGTGTGTGGCACCTCCAGGAGTACTGCATGCTCCTGTACATGGTCCGGAGGCCAAGGTGGCGCAGAGTCCAGTGCCACCTTCAGGCCAGGATTCAGGCTGGGCAGAAAGTTGGTGTTGCCTTGGTCAACCTGGGTCTCAGCCGCTGCACAACTTCGTCAAACATGGCTAGTGGCATCCTCATGAGAAATTCTTGAATGCCCGAGTGTCTTCGTTCCTCAGCTCCACCATCAGCTTGTTATACAGTCCATACTTGCGATCCATCTTCAGACCCAGACACTTCTTGGAGGCCTCCTTTCCTTGCGTAGAACTGTGAAAGAGCCTGTAGAGGGCTTCGCACTGTTTAGAATGATGGCGGCTACCAAAGGAGTGTGTGACGATCCATGGTGGAGATGACTGGATGCTGTGAAGAGCAAGAGCAAGATGAAGGCTGAAGAGGTCTGCACAGCAGGGCTGCTGGACTGAAAGATGAGATCCAGGTGATTTCTCCCCTTTTATAGGAAATATAGGTTTTCGCTAAGGTGTCCTTTTGCATCCTCAGCATCCTGCAGACATCCTAAATATCCGAGATACGTCCCCTATACGCACGTTTTTTCTGTTTTAATGTTTGTATGCGAGCTGCACATCACCTTTCACCTTTCTACGTCGCTGCTACTAACGCTGCGTGTCCGTTCCGCGTCTGTTTTGTTTCCTCCCTGTGTCCGTTGTCCGCTGGAAGCAGATATGAGTTGCGCGGATGTGCAGCAGATGCCTAGCGGATATGGCAGATGCGTAACGATTACGACGACGCTATAACGGATGTTCCCCGTATGCGTAGCGATGTCTAACGGACACGTTGGATACTTTATCCACTGAAAAAGTTTTGTGCAGCTAAAATTTTTTGAGCAAATGAAATCACAGTAGACGGATGCTGGACGGATAGAGAGTACGAAAAACGATGCAGTGAGTACAGAACTGATCGCATCGCGTTTAACTCAACCGGATTTGCGCGTTAACCAACGGATGGCAAGTGTTTCTCTCCATTTTACATCCTCTTTCCATCCGTTGGTGCTGTATGACATGGGCTTTACATTTCTCACAGTCAAGAGATGTAACTGTTTGGGTCTCCCAGGTTTCTGTTCTAAGACTGATACTTTTTAACATTTTTATAAATTATCAGACATGGGATAACCAAGTTTGTCAATGACATGAAATTGTTCAGACTGGTAAGGTACTCTCCTGACAGAGCTGGTGCATAATTTGAAGATCCTCAAGTGTCTTGTTCAAAGTGCAAGAGGCAGCTGTAGCCAGGGCCTTTTCACAGGTTTGTCTACTATGCCAATTTCACCAATTTCTGAAGCAGCATTTGCTCACAGTCATTCACACCTTAGTCACTTCCTCATTGAATTGCTGCAATGCACTCCGCACTAGATCTGACTGGGGAACACACTCCAAATTCTGTCCCTCAAAGTATCATGCCTTTTGGGAAACACACTTTCCCATTTGGAACTCCCTTCACCCTGAGATCCAGCAGGCCTATTCTCATAGCCTTCGGAAAACCTGGAAAGACCTGGCTTTTCCTTCAAGCCTTGGTGTCATTTCAGACAGGTGCCCAGAGAAGGCGTACAGTTGTGGTAAACATGCAAATATTTGGGTATGTTCAGTGGTGGGATTTACTACCAGTTCTGTGGATGTGGCTTGATGGGTGTGGCAGGGAAAGGATACTGTAAAATCTCCAATCAGAGGTGGTATTTGCTAGTTTTCCAAACTACTCAAAATTTCTGCTACCGGTTCTCCAGAACTGGTCAGAACCTGCTGAATACCACTTCTGTGTATGTTCCATTTCCCCATTTTGTTGTTGATATTTTTTATTACCATTGTGAGCCTCCCAGGGTTATATGAAATGAGAAGCTATACAAATGGTTTATATAAATAAATAAAAGCACAGTTGTGCAAAATATGAACTGAGAAAGAACATATTTCAGGATATGTCTCCAGGAGTCTCTCATCCAAGAAATAAGATGATCTATTGCTATAATTTAGCTGTTCAATGGAGGCAAGTCATATGGCCTGCGATTTTCTTCAGCATAACTGGATGAAAACTTGGTTTAGTGAATAATAGCAAGTAGGAAGGAGCAAGGAGCTTTCATTTCAGAAAGGTGCTTAGTGGAAAACAGCAGGTCAGTTTCCTTCCATTTAACACCAGAATGATGGAGTCATTGCCAATTGGGAAAATAATTGATAAGTCCATTAAAACAACCTGACAGCTGGATTTTCCACAATCCAGATGACGATTTGCCTCCTGGAGGAAAAGTATAGCTACAAACATGAGCAGGAACAGACTAATTTAACATCTGGATTTGCCTATGTTGACAAGACATGAAGAATGGAATTCAATCTGTGATTCATCAGTGCACTGACAGATGTACAGCTTTCAATTTTACTTCACTGAATTACTCAGCATTTCATCATTTGTAACTGAACATATAAAGTGACTCAATTCATAGTCTTGTGTTCAATTTTTAGTAACCATTTTACCAATCATATAATTTAAATATTTTTCAGCTTTCCTGTTATAAAAACTGCCATCATTTTTTTATCTTTCTGCTTTCTATCTAAGAAGGAATCTATGCACTTCATGTAAGGTATATGAATGTGTGTTAGATAATAAGTACCTTTAAAAATAAGGGGTTGATCTTTCTAGTTTAATCTGTTTCATTTTGTACCAGCATTTGTAAATATTCTGAAATCTATTTCAGTTTATTTCAGAGATGAGCAAATTGTGATTCCAAAATCCTAATTCATTCTTCTTCTAGCCTCTAGACCTTCCTAGGACAACCACAGTTGAAAATCTGTAGAATTACATCTCCTCAATTTCAGAGATGAAACTTCAGAAATAGTATTCTTGCCGAGCTGAAAAAAAGAGGCAGATAATTATTTTTAAAAAATTTTCCAGGTAAAAGAATTTTGAAGGAGGTGTGATTGGCAACCCTAAATTGATCTTGACACTGCTGATTGGAAAAAATATGTGGACTTTAGTAAAGACCAATGTAAATTAATCTGAGGGGGATTGGGATGTATCATGTTGTTCAAAAGCTATAGATCTAAAGAAAGATTGGGACAAGATCTTCAGAAATAGAGCATGGTTTAATTAAGAGCAGAGTGCTGAAGATTGGCAACTATCCAGGGATAAAACCTTACGAAGGAAGGAAGGAAGGCAGGAAGGAAGGAAGGAAGGAAGGCAGGAAGGAAGGAAGGAAGGAAGGAAGGAAGGAAGGAAGGAAGGAAGGAAGGAATGATCTATCAGCCAGAGAGAAAACCCAGTACCATCCTGGAGGGAAGAATGTTGGCCACTATTTTTAAATTTTTCTTCATTCTTAACTGAGTTAAAATCTTTAGGATTAAAGATTTATACATACATACATTTATACATACAATTTAAGCTACAATTTTGAATAGAGAAAATGTTCCTTTTAATATAAGGTATCTCAAGTCTCTGTGGTTAATTTTCAACCAGGTGAAGGAAGGAAGGAGTAGGCAATCACCTAAAGCCCCTGTCCCACTGCACCAATAGATGCAAAGAGGATGTAAAACGTTAAAAAAATGTTGGAAAACGCTATGCATCCATTGTGTACTCATTCCATACGTGTTTCATACGCTCTATCCTTTGAGCATCCGTCCACTGAGATTTCATCCACTCAAGAAGTTTTGAGCTGCACAAAACTTGTTGAATGGATGAACTTTCCGCTGTGTANTGCAGCTGAAAACGGAAAGAGGGAGGAAACAAAAGGTACACGGAACGTCTACACAGCGTTAGTAGCACGGAAATAGAAAGGATGAGCAGTGAATAGTTTGCATCCTATATACATCCTCTAGGCTTCCTATGAACATCCGTTTAACATCCCCACTACATACTACCCATGTCCGTTCTTTTCCTTTCTTTTCTGTTCTGTTTATGCAAATTTTTGCCACTTTTTGGAGCGGATGACAACGGATGGAGCACCCCAAAAATTTTGCTCGTCCACTGTGTCCTTTTTGCATACGTTTTGCATCCGTCGGCCAGTGGGACCTAGCCTTAACTGTTAATTACATTTGCAAAGTTGGGCTATGAGAACCAAGGGAAACTTCCCAACAGGAAGTCAGATCAACCAATCAGCATACAGGGGTATACATTAGACCATCTGCACCTTCTGCAACCTATGCTTATCTATCAAGCCCTTTACAGCATGGGTGTGCATTCACATCTATGCATAGTTGTGGACAAGTCTAAATCAGACATAAGTCAGTCTCCTTCTGGCATGTTGTACTTTCAAGACAGAAAGGCAGCACTCATATCTTTCTGCAAACTCTCTGAATTCTGGAACAACCTATAAAATTGCAAAATAACCTTTTGTTGAATTAATTTTATCTAAGGATCCCAAAACATGTTTTAGCTCACTGATTTATAGGACATCCACTACTATAGATTTTTAAATGTTTAAATGAGGAGTGGCTCTCATGAAAAAGCTAATGTATACATTGGATAATACTGCCTCTTGGGTGGAACTGAAAGTAAAAACTGGTTCCAAATTTCTTGCTTATTTTGTGGAGCAAATATTTTCAGAAATTTGAAGAATTTCATAAGAATCTGCAGAGAGAAGGGGCAGAAATGAACCATTCCAACATGACACCAATTGGTGAGTTATACACTTATGCAAATATATGCAGGTACAGTTTATATGATGACATCACCATGCATGTTTCATTATTATGAGTCAGTCTTAGTTTATTTCTTGGTATAAGCTATATAGACCAGTTCAATCATGACAAAATAAAAGTAATTATTTGGCATGGAGGTAAAACTGCCATTTTCAGTAAGGTTGACCTCAGCAAACAGTTAAGAAAGCTCCACTGTGGCTACTACATTTCTGAATTCCTTCCTAATGTGACTATTTAAAAATGGGAGGAACTATTAAATGCAAATAAAAGTTTAAAGTGGTTTGACCTTCATTAAATATTTAGGCAAACTTAGCCAAGTGATTTATTACAACAGTAATGTGGAAATCCCAAGCAGGGGCATACTTCAAATTTGTCAGGAATCAGGAACTCTAAAGGCCATTTAGAACAAACATAAAATATTTCAGTAACTTTTCCGAAAAATAATTGCCAAAAACCACACATATTTCTTATATGTCATCAAATGTCATCAAAGAAAAAAGAAAAAATGCTATGCATTTAAAAAAAGAGTGTAGGCAAGGTGGAGGAAAGTGACATCACATATCAACTTACAGGGTTGTTGGATTGGTTGGCAACATTGTATTTTGTGCCTTGGGGTTTCTTAGTAAAGTCAACCAGTGTTGGCTTAGTACAGCCAACCAGTGTTGGCTATATAACAGACAAACTCAATATAGAAGCCTGATGATGGCAGATGAGATTCTGCTGAAACGTTGCGACAACTTTAAAAGCACAACTACAATGACGTGGGATAATACCCAAAGGAAGCTGAAACAGCATACAATTAGGTACCCGCGAAAACTATAAGGAAATATATATATATAATGTATATATATAATGAGACCATCAAGTGTGGACCCCTGACCCACAATACAAACTCCCAAGTTCGTAGCAACGTTTCAGCAGAATCTCATCTGCATCATCAAGGCTTCTGTGTGGTATGTGTGTCTCACAGTTTCTGCGGTAATCTGCTATCCCGCATTAGATGGGGGCACCTCATGATAGGGAGAGAAAGGAAGAAAGAAAACGACAGGAGACGAAAGTTCCTCGGATGAGTGTGCAACAGAATGTCTGGATACACCGCTCTTTTATTATGCTCAATAAAAGGAGGTGATTGTTTATACAGAGCCTAGGTCAAGCCCAAGGTCGAACCAAAATACACATGATTTAATTAGCTCAGATAAGGGCAAAATTCCAGGTCAGACAGGATCGCAAGATTACAAATTCAATTCAGGATATTCCGCTTTACAAAGCTGGCATGCTAAACAAACTAATTAAATGTAAGTAAGCTATTTCTACAGAGGTTAACTCCTGTCCCTGTACGTGTCCTGCAAAAGGTCACTGAGGAGAACAGAAGCTCAATGATTATACGTGAGTGGATAACAATGTATCAAATTGGCCTGAACAATATATAGTTGCAATGATACAAAGTTGCAAAACATATGAATGCCACATAGTTTGTTTGTTTTCTGTTTCAAATTTGAGGCTGGTGCTATTCCTGATTGGCTGGCAACACTTGTTCTTGTGTTTGGCGGCTTTCAAGGTGCAGCTTGGGCTCCATGTGAAAGACGGCTGCTATTCATAGCAGTCTGCATATTCATTAGCAGCTGGGTTTCACCGGGTGCCTGGGGGGTGGTGTTTGAGTGTTGGAGCTATCAGAGGGAGTCTGTTGTGCCAGGTGTTTGCCTGGCCTTGGTGTGGAGATCTTTCTATTTGAGAGTGCAGGCTTCCCAAATGCATTGACAAGTCAAACACCCCCCACCAGGCCACCCAGGTGGAAAACCCAGAAGTGTTGCCAGCCAATCAAAAGCCAACAAAACAGACAGAAGAAACCAGAAACAACCAATCAATCAAACTCCAAGTCCAATGACACACAGACCCAGGCTAATAGCCAATCAGAATAGACAGCTCAAATTTGAAACAGAGGAACTGTGAGACACACATCCACACAAAGCCTGATATAATTTGTTTTCTGAGGTTTTCGGCGAGTATTTGTATGTGATCTTTGGTTATTCGGTTTCTCCCTGTAGAGAATTGGAAGTATCTAGGGAACGTTTCCATGAAGTCTCATCATCATCTTCAAGGCTTGTTTCTCAGCTCTGTGCTTCTCAGAAGTAATCTGAGCTTGCAGCTGCTCTTCTTCCTTTTAAAACTGCTAGTGGGGTGTGACTGATTGGGTGGGTTTGGCGCCTGTGTTCTGAATGTAGGTTGTATGGGAGGGCATCTATTGGCTTGTTCTGATTGGCTGGGGGTGTGTTCTGCTTAGGTGGGGCTTGGTTGTGCTCAGGTTAAGTCTTAGTTCTTGGGGGATTTGAGCTGGTGAGCTGTGATCTTGTTGGTTTGGCTTCGCTGGTCATGCCACATCTTCATGGTGGGTGTCAGTTGCCTTTTCTTGTATGGGTCAGAGGTTGAAAGCGGTAGTGGTGCAGCTTGCAGTTGGCTTTTTGGTTCGTGTCGTGTCTCCTTTCTGTGTGGTGTGAGTCTTTTTTCTGCATGGAAAGTGTGGTGTAGCATTTTGTGTGGCACTTGTGGTGTGGGTCTGGTGTCATTCTCATGTTAAGGTACTCGTTTATTAATAGGGCAGGCTTTCCAAAATGGTTGGCAAGGACGGGAGGTATCATCTTCGTTTATTCATAGCTGTGTGAAAACAGCCCACACAAGCATGAAATAAACGAGATGGATACCTCCCACTCGCCAACCATTTGGAAACCTTCCTCATTAATAAACAAGTAACCTAACATGAAGAAATGACACCAAGAACCAAACCCCAAAGTGGGTTTTTTTTAAGTTTTCGCAGGGACTTACATGTGTGCTTGTTCAGCTTCCTTCGGTATTATCCCACGTCATTGTGCTTTTTTAAAGTTGGTAGCAAGTTTCAGCAGAATCTCATCTGCCATCATCCAGGTTTCCATCTGGTTTCATCTGTGGTGGGATGTTACTGAGAATAGAGGATCGTTGTGCCAGTTTGCAACAAGCTGTGGTATAGCTTCATTGAATGAAACGCCTGATGATTCAAATAGATCGAATTTTGTTTGAATCAGGCCTACAACGTGTCGCATGAGTTAATGCGTAGGAATCTAAAATCCTATAGTTCAGGTCCTGATTCAGTCTGGTGGAAAAATCTTCTATTTCATGTCAGTCTTTTTTACAATCTCTATGGCTTCTCTGAATGATTCTGTGGCCTGGGGTTTTTCTACAGTGGTAGGGTTTGGTGCCCATTTAAGTTGTGTTATGACCTGTGGCTTTCATGTAGGCAATGTAGTTGTTTGTTTATTTCCCATCACACATTTTGTGATTTGGCCCAACAATGGAAAAGAAAACCTAAACCAATTCCTAACAACAACCTAAACAGCAACATCCCAAAATCAAGTTCACCATGGAAATGGAAATAAACAAAGAACAACCATTCCATAGATGCACTAAATCTACAAAAGAACAGATTGCGCCACACTAGGACACACTGTATACGCGAAGAAAACACACACCACTGCTACCTCAACGCCAATCCCCACTTACCACCCAGGCACAGATAAATTCCATGCAAAAACTAATCACCAGAAGAACCATAACACCTGGGCAGACAAGACACATATAAAAGACTGAACTATGCACCCTGACTAAGTACTGACAGCCAAACGGCTTCCACAAAATAACAAAATCAACCAGCGCTGAATCCACAAAAAACATACTAAGACATAATAGAGACCTAGAAGATCAACAGACCTTGGAACAGCTGTCTTGCCCTAAATAAGAGGTACTACAGACAAAAATCAGTAAGATACTACACAGCCATCACATCAAGAACTTGCGCCCCTTCAAAAACAGACAAAAATATTTGGAGCCAATTCCTAAAAACCCCAAAGACAAATTGAACCTGGAAAAACCAAGGCCAATAATGAAGTTCCTGTAGCATCATGCCCGCCACATTACATTGGACAAGGAACCAATTAGAAGAATAAAGACCTTTGCCCTGGAGATGAACACAAAAAATGAGTAAAAAAACTGGAACACGCCTCCTGCGCTAGTCCAACAATTAAACCAACAGGTACAACATCAACTTCAATGGCACTAAAACCCTAGCCACTATAGAAAACCCCCAGCAACAGAATCATCAAGAGAAGCCATTCTAGAGATTGAAAAAAAGGACCTGGAAAGGGCATGAATAGAAGAGATGATTCCACCAGACTTGTTCAATATTTGGAAGCCTGGCACTCTCAAAATAGAAAGATCTCCACACCACAAAGCCAAAGGCAAACACCTGGGCAAAACAGACTCCCTCTGATTACCTCCAGCTCAACACCACCCCAGCCAGGCACCCAGATGAAACCGTAGTTCTCCTAATAGATAATAGCCGCCCTTTCACGGAAGCCAAGAGCTGCACTGAAAGCTCCAACACAAAGGAAACAGAGGTGTTGCCCAGCCAATCCAAGCCACAAACAGAACGAAGAAACCAGAAAACACCAATCAAAACAAACTCCAAAAGTCCAATAAAACACCAGACAAAGACATCCCAACCAATCAGGATGTAGAAAAAAAAACATCCTGGCAACAACAATAGGCTAGCCTCAAATTAAAACCAACGCTTGTGAATTAAAGCCTGAACCCACATACAAACTCCATACAGAAAGCCTGATGATGGCAGCTGAGATTCTCTGAAACGTTGCTAACACAACTTTAAAGCATTATAATGACGTGGATAATAACCGAAGGGAAGCTGAAGCAGTTCACCTATACACTATTATATACCAACAAAAGCTCAATATTATTGTGTGTGTGTGTGTGTTGTGTGTGTGTGTGTGTGGTGTGTGTGTATGAGCCACGTCTCTGCGTCCGACGAAAAACAACTCGTCTCCATACTATACTGATCCGAAGTCCTTGTTCGTGTACAGTAATGTTTCGCGGCTCGAATCAAATGATATAAAACAAAGGTACAACTCTACATGGTTATTGCTCACTCTCACCTCCTTTCACCGGTAATTAATCCATTGTCATTGTAGTGCTGACTTATTAAAACAGTATGTAGCAACCGAATTTCAGATAGAAATCAACTAATAATCATCACTATCTCCAGCTTCCTGATTATTCTGTATTATTAACATACAAAAACTCGAAATACAGAAGCCTGATGATGGGATTACCTATTGAACTAAAATTCAAAGGGGGGAAATAAAAAAGAAAGAGTATAAATCATGATGTTAAAATCTGAATAAAACTTTAGCAACCCCACACCTAGAGTACTGTATCCAGTTTTGATCACCACATTATAAAAAGATGTTGAGACTCTAGAAAAGGTGCAGAGAAGAGCAATCAAGATGATTAGGGGACTGGAGGCTAAAACATATGAACAGGAACTGGGCATGGCTAGTCTAGTGAAAAGGACCAGGGGAGACATGATAGCAGTGTTCCAATATTTGAGGGGTTGCTACAGAGAGGAAGGGGTCAAGCTATTTTCCAAAGCATATGAAGGCCAGACAAGGAATAATGGATGGAAACTGAACAAGGAGAGATTCATCCTAGAAATAAGGAGAACTTTTCTGACAGTAAGAGCAATCAAGCAATGAAACAGCTTGCTTTCAGAAGTTGTAGGAGCTTCATCACTGGAAGTTTTCAAGAAGAGACTGGTCATCTGTCAAAAATGATGTAGGGTCTGCTTGGGCAGGAGATTGGACTAGATGACCTACTAGGTCCCTTCCAACTCTGTTAAGCTGTATCCGTAAAGCCCTTTTCCCAATCTGATTGTTAAGAAAACAGGGCAATAGAAGAGACCTCCACCAGTTTAAAAGTAATGAGTATGTACATATAGCAGTTCATGTAAAGATCTGGCAGAAGTGTTCACACAACATATGATTTGCTTGATTAATACTATTCTTGGTTAGATTTGATGGTTTCATACTATGCGTAACACAAGCAAATTTGATGTTTAATAACCAGATCAAATATTAAATAAGTGGAACGATCATATGAGAAACCTGTGCATTCTTGTGTTCTGTGATGCGAACGCAGTCAGGAAGGAAGAAAATATTTCCTCCCTTTTCCAGCACCTTAAAGTCACAGGACATGAAATTAATTTTGAGGGAACCAAATTAATCTCCAATACTGAACACTTCAATAAGAGAATAATCAGGGAAGCCATCAAAACAGAGAAACATCCCCATAACATGAATAAACGGGATGATGCCTCCCTCCTACCAGACATCTGGAAACTAGTCCTTATCAACAAATGAGTCCCAGCCATGAAAACCAACACCGGACCCAAAACAACACATGACACCCATCATTCTCCCTCACCAGACTCAAACCCAAACCCATCCCATAGACAAAAGACAGCCACCATCCAGAAACCAGACCACGGCTGCATCATCAGCTGCCACACACCCTGATCCCCAAACCAAGCAAACGGACACACGCCATGAACACATATCCAGGCCTCAAACTCGGAACCAAACCAAAACCAGGAATGTCATATCAGAGCCACCCGCTCAGGATATCACATCACAGAACTCAGGAGGTTACACCAGAAAACCTCAGGAGGTTGCAACACAGCCAACAATCCAGGAGATTACAGCACAAGATTCAGGATGTCATAACAATACCGTGTTTCTCATATAATAAGGCCGGGTCTTTTTTTTTTTTTTAGCCCTCAAAAAATGGCTAGGCTGTCTTTTCAGGGATGACTTAATTCCCCCCCTCTTGCATCTTTGGACGGGTGGGTGGCAACAGCTTGGATGTTGACCTTGGCGTTGGTGGGGTACTTCGTATCGGGGTCAATGCAGGCAGCACCATATCCGGGCGTGCAACAAAAGTACTTCCTAATGGCAAGCCCCCCCACCATTCCCCCCCATTTGCATGTTTTTATATAGGTCTTAATTTTGGGGGAGGGGCTTAATTTCATTTCATGCCTATAAAACATGCTGGGATTTCCTATTGGGGGAGGCCGTATTGTTGAAGAAACAGGGTAGAACTCAGAAGGTCATCACACAGCCCATGACCCAGGTCATTACAACCCAGGAGATTACAGCACAAGACCCAGGATGTCAAAACAATAGAACTCAGAAGGTCATTACACAGCCCATTACCCAGGTCGTTACAACACAGGAGGCTGATAGACACACAGCCAATATCTCAGCAATACATGTTCTTATGAAAAAGCCAGCCAATCTGCAAACATCAACTCCATCAACCAATCAAAAAATGGCAACACAGCCAACCTCCACACCATTATATAGAGAGAGACAGCAGCTCCGAACATGCTTTGCTCACACAAGCACAAACCCAACAGCACCAACCTGAAGATGGCAAGCGGGACCTTTTCGAAACATTGCCAAGATGCTCTCAATCTTACATGGGAAAAGACCCAAACACACCAAGACCTGCATACCTGTAGCCGTGAAAATCTATGAAAACAAATGTGTGTGTGTGTATGGTATTCAGCTTTGTTTGGGTATTTTCCTACGTCATTATAGTTGTGCTTTTAAAGTTGTAGTGACGTTTCGGCAGAATCTTATCTGCCATCATCAGGCGTGGGAAATGATGTGGGAAAATACCCGAACAAAGCTGAATGCCTGCCATACATACATACATACATACATACATACATACATACATACATACATACCAATTTAACTTTATACTATATCTGAGGTATATATAATTCTTTTCCTTTGTCTCTCCCTTTCTTCTATTTTATCTTTAACTGTCAAACATTAAGTGAATACACTCTTCATATAAGACAATATATAGGCAAGTTCTATGTATAGATGACTTTCTTTCATCTATTTCTTTCAGAGTCTTTGATCCTATTTGCACTTTAACATTTCCTTTCAAGTAGTTTATGATCATTCCCCTACTACTTACTTATCTCTCCAAAAGCACTGATATTGAAGAACTTATTTCTTTTTGTCATTCTTTCTCTTCCTGTTAGAATGAAGAATAGCTGAGGCAAAACTGATTGAATAATTTTGCATTTTTTTTGTGAAATGTCACTGAGTGCAATTTTCTAAGCAGTTGCTGCAAATATGTTTCTGTTACTTCAAAGCTCTTCTTTTTTACTCCTCTTCTTTTATGTCCTTGACATCTAAATGTATAAGGATATGCCACTGTCAAATATGATTATCTTTGGGTAGTCTTATGGTTTTGCTGATGCTGTCACAAATCAGTTTTTGAGATCATGACATTACTGGTGTTCATGAACAAAATCACACGAGATTCCACAATTGATCAGATGTCCCTTCACCAGATTCTACCAAAGACTCTGATGAAAAAAGGAAAGGTTACAGTGGCAGTAAAAAAAAAACCCCACTGAAATTGGAAACAAAAGCTGTCAAAAAGCATTAATTGGTGTAAATGTTTGACAGTGTATTCACTTAATTTTTCCCATGTATTTGTTTCAGTTTTGCAGAATTATCATCAAATGTATTTTGTCAAATATTTCTGAAAACTGAAAAAAATTACATCTCTTATTATACACAACTTTCCCTAAAGGCATTTTTTATTTTCAACTTTACTGAATATGTGAATTTTGGCACATTTCCCTGGTTGCACATTGTTTTGATGCAATTGTAGCATCATAACTCCAGAGAACTACAAAATCCAAAATATGTCTTTCAAGTGGTATTGCCTATTCAGTGTTGTAATCTGGCACAATTAAATCAGGGCAGTAAGTTCAGAGTATCTAAAAGAAAAACACAGCAGAAAGGCAAGCTGCCAGATTCTGATAACTAAAGCATATTGTTTGAAAATTAAAAGATGTACAGGGTTTGTTACTTATTTCCAAGAATGCTGTTTACATTTAAAGATGTAAATACATGGAGCAAAACTATCATTGATATGAAGCTGACTCCTTGCTTAGTTCATCACAAAACACTCTCTTAAATATATCTTTCCTTTCTGATAAACATAATCTTCAATAATAACAGAATAAAAAAGTGGGGAGGCACCATGGAGATCTTCTAAACCAATCAAGCAGGAGACGCTATACTATAGCAATAGTAATAGCAATAGCACTTAGATTTATATACTGCTTCACAGAGCTTTACAATCCTATTTAAGCGATTTACGGAGTCAGCATATTTCCCCCAACAATCTGGATCCTCATTTTACCAACCACAGAAGGATGGAAGGCTGAGTTACTCTTGAGCCAATGCGAATCAAACTACCAAACTGCATCCAGCAGTCAGCAGAATTAGGCTGCAGTACTGCATTCCACTGTGCCACCACAGCTCTCACTATTCCAGCCAAGTGGCTGTCCAATCTGTTCTTGAAAACCTCCGTTGATAGAGTACCCACAACTTCTGAAGACAAACTGTTCCACTGGAACAAATAGCAATAGCACTTAGGAATAGCACTTAAGACTTATATACCGCTTCACAGTGCTTTACAGCCCTCTCTAAGCAGTTTTACAGAGTCAGCCTATGGCCTCCAACAATCTGGGTCCTCATTTTATCCACCTCAGAAGGATGGAAGGCTGAGTTGACCTTGAGCCTGGTGGTATTTAAACTGCCAAAATGCAGGCAGGCAATAGTCGGCAGAAGTGGCCTGCAGTACAGCACCCTAACCACTGCGCCAGATATTAGATATATTCAGATATTCAGATATCCAGAATTATGCTGGACTGTCTTTGCCCTCCATCTACAACTACCCTCTTTTTTACTTTTCAGCTTCCCTCTTTGATCCCACACCAGTACCATATTTTGACCGCAAAAGTCATTGTTGCAGCAAGCGTGACAACAGACTTGATGGCAGTAACAACACATGCAGGTACCAAAGTGACTTGCCTTGACCCTGGACGCTCTAAATGTTAGTAAAGTAGAAAGGAATGGTCAAGCACCTGAGACAAGTACCTGAGACTGACTTTCTTTCTCTTTTTCTTTCTTTTTTCTTTCCTTCTTTCTCTCTCTCTTTGACTCTCAGAACAAATTTTGAAAGTTTATTACAAGAGCAGATGATGCCGCTATGACCTGCCAAAATCAAAACTCACATCTGTGTGAAGAGGAAGAAACAGAACACTGTGACTATATAAAAGAAATGTCTGTATGTGGAGAATTGATTTAGTGTATAGGTTTTGGCTTCATTTTAGTAAAATAAAAAACTCACTTTTCATCATCATCCTTTCTTCTTTGATTCTGTTTTCCTCTTAAAGCTATTTCAATGGCATGAAAAACGTTACCTAGTTCAGTAACAAAATGTCTCCAAACAACCAAGCTCAGAGAACAACAAGGATTCCATGCAGAGGTGGTTTTCAGCAGGTTCTGACCAGTTCTGAAGAACTGGTAGTAGAAATTTTGAGTAGTTCGGAGAACTGGCAAATACCGCCTCTGACTGGCCCTGCCCCCATCTATTCTCTGCCTCCTGAGTCCAGCTGATCAGCTGGGTCTTCTTTGGTTGCCCTGCACAGGAGAATGGAGCTGGAAAGCAGGCTAGTGGGGTGGGGAGGGAATGAGGATTTTACAGTAACCTTCCCTGCTATACCCACCAAGCCACACCACACCCACCAAGCCACGCCCTCAGAACCGGTAGTTGAAAAAAAATTGAATCCAACCACTGATTCCATGGTATTTTAATGCTGAACTCACAACAGGAAGATCTACTGGGTTTTTCACAAAGTATGAAATATTTATTTCTGACCCAGCTCCCCAAACACGACAATCCTTCTGATGAGAACTCAAAAGATTTATTTAGTAGGAATGCCAGCAGCCCTGGCAAAAAGTTTATCTCACAGGCTAGCAAGTCCATCTGGCCAGAAGATGAATAGTTATCTGCCAAACCTATTCATCTCCTCCCACTGCCTTTTAACGCCAGAGCTAGGGTGGGCCCTCACTAGCAGTGGTGGCTCTTCCTTTCCAGGATCGGCCCACAGCTTTCCACTGCTCTCTTCTTCGCTGATTTCTGCGCAGCCGTGCATCAGGCACTGGACCCAGCTGTTCCTTGTCTTCTTCATCAACCACTTCCAGGTTGCCCTGAGGCTGACCCTGACTTTCATGCCTCCTCCTCCTCTGATTCAGCTGCTGGAGGAGCCAGTAGCTGACAGGCCACAGGACTATGCTTGGTTCATACACTTTCCTCTTTTTTTGGGGGGGGGGGAAGGAATCTAAATCTTTTAGGCCTTTTAAACTTGAATTAGTAACATTTTACAGTAGTTTATCAGATTTAATTATTCATTTTTTAAAAAAATTTCATTATTAGCTGCCATCTTCTCTTCACTATCATCATCATCATCAATTCTACCATCACAACTTTGGGCTATTGAAGAAAGGGTTGCTTCACTGCAAAGGTAATAAGAAGAAATATGGGTGCTAGTTTAATCCATTATAATTTGAGTGTAAAGAAAATAGCTGTATGTTTCTCACAATTAATCTGTGCTACATGCACAGTAATCTGCACAGTAATGTTCACTCAGATCCTTAACACTTTGAAGAAAAATAAGTCATGAGATCCATTTTTCAAACAATCACTAAACGATACTGTATTTTTTAGATTATATTTTTTCCAAGTATATGCAGGAGGAAAACATATTCTGAGAAGATTTTTTAAAAAAATATTGCCAGTATTTCCCATATATGTGTGTTTTGTTTAGCTATTGCAAAAGAATCAGTATAAGCAGCATTTTCCTGCCTGTCTTAGTACAAAAATGGGTATATTAAGCATGGGAAATTCTGGAATAGAGTCATATTTTTCTCATTATAGTTCATTTCAATCTAGTTTTACATCATTTTGTATGTCAGGAGAGGAAAATGCTGTACAACAAAATTGTGCATTCATTTGTCCTAATATACTTATTTTGCATTGATGTTGTCTAATATGTAGGAAAGTAGTTTTTCTATAATATAAAATGAGTGTCAACTATAAAACATGTATACAAAAATAATTCTTTTTTAGTTTTGGGAGTGTGGCTCAAGGCTCATGATTTAATTGGAGTAACTGCCAGAATCCTGACAATGAGGGTCAATCTATTCTTTTCTCAGGGAGGGAGAAAGGGAGAGAGGGAGAAAGGGAGGGAGGGAGAGAAAGAGAGGGAGGGAGGGAGAGGGGGGGAGAGAGAGCGATTCATGCACATTTGTTTCTGCATGTTTCACATCACAAAGTTTAAAACTGCATTTTGGCATTCAGGTTTGTTCTGGTTCTATCAAATTTAGAAAGTGTAAAGTGAACTAAATTCATAAACAAAATGTTATAAAGTATGTATTTTCTTTCTTTAAATAAATGTTAAACTTTTATAAAATGTCCAAAGACATGGGAACTTTCATCCCAAGAATCCTAAATCTGACTTGAAATTTATTTAATAGGAGAACATCTCCGTTTTAAAACTCATGACAGTCCAATTTAGAAACTTCAACTTTGTCAGCCTTTTATGTGTCTTCCTTTTCCACACCACTTTTTACATTATCTTCAATAATAAGAACTCTCCAAAATTGGTTCCCTTTCATGTGCTTTTCCAATTGGTTTCAATAAGTTATTTTTTTGAAAATATGTTAATTCATACAACAAAAGCAAAATGTATGCTGTGTGAACTATCATATAAAACAATGTTTCTCAACTGTCAGAATTTCCTAGCCAGAATAATGGACCTCAGTTCCCAGAATTGTCCTGCCACCATGAGTTGGTTTGAAGTTGTGAAACACTCACAATGGTGGATGCCATTATTTGTACCTGTTTAAACTTATTTCATGACAAATTGAGATTTGAGGACAACAGTTGCATCTCCTGTTCTTCTTCCAATAAATTTGTCCTTGGCCCATCTTTCTTAATGAAATTTCTGGCTGTTGTATTCTGCTGCCAATATTGCTTTGGTAAACATTTTAGAAAATGGTTCACACTTGGTAGTTTTGGTCTTATTTTAGCAATATGTCATCCAAAATACGCAAAATACCTTTGAAAGCAATTCTGAATTTAAATGGCATATGCCTATTTTTTTATGATTCTGTTTTTTTTCTTGATTCTTGCAAATCAAGTCAAACATAAATGTTGAGGGACAAGGTATATAATATGGCAGTATGGGGATTTGTTGTAAAAATATTAAAATATTTTTTTAAAAAAACATTCTGGTTAGACCAGGATTGAAAATAATTTCACAATTTTTATCATTCACTTAGATTCAGATTTAGATACTTCAAAAGAGCCACTTGGGGAAAAGAAATAAAAAAGTTTAATTATTTCAATGTCTATGACTATGTCCAGATCTAATCCATTAATAACTGTAGCAATTCCACTATTGTTGCTTTCAGCCTCCTGCAGAGCCTCTGTGTATCATATTATGATAATAAACCAATTATCCAGGCAAAAATCTTGTGTGAAAAGATTACCAATTCAATCTTGTTTCTTTATTATTTTCCTCTTTTATTCCATTATACAATTTATTCTTTCTTAATTTGAATCTAACTAGAAGTCCCAGGATTGGAGCAAGGGCGCTATGTTGCGATATTCAATCATTTCCATTCATCCATGTCTGATTCCCCACTGTTATCCAAATTATGTTCATAAAACAGTACACAAAAGCAACCATCATGCACATTGGATAGCAATAAAATCCCTCTCTGTCAAGTAAAAGATGTAGATTATGCCCTCCAACAGCAAACTGCAGATCTTTCATAGAAGCACAAAGTAGCAGAGATGGGGAAATTTAGTTATCTGAGCATTTTTATTGAAAAAGAACCTGCCAAGTATGGTTCTTCCAGGAAATTCCTAACTTGTGTTGCTGATATATTTCTTCCTCAGAGAATGGATAAATACATAAAAGGATTTGATTTGTCATTACCCAGTAGAGGAAACATAGTCGAGTAAGTGGAAGTAGTAGAAACATTTGATAAGTGTGACCAACAGTGTTTGCAGGATCTGACACTTTTGCAAAATGACAAAAGCAACATCATACAATCATGCTGCCTGATTGCTGCAACATCATGACAGATGGAAGGTGGTGGAGTCTGTAGTGTTGATTTCCCCTGCAGGCATCTCTGAGTATAACTATCCAAGGCTGATGTTCTTGCTTTTAAGGGAAATTGAAGCTAATAGGAAAAGGAACTCTTCCAAAAGTAGAGGTATCAAAAGCACGGATATCAACAATTTCAGTGAAAACAACAGTAGAAGTCAAAGTGGCTGCCCAAAAATGTGTAGTGAAATGAATTACTTATCTGAAAATGGCAACAGGTACATATATGTGTTGTCGCCAGGATGGGGGTGAATGGGAAGGCTATTATTTTATTATTTTATTATTTTTATACGATGTTTTTGTAGTTGTGTAAGCCATCTTGAGTTACCATGGGCGAGTAGGCCGCAATATAAATTTTCTAAAATAAATATAGAAGATCGGAACAGGGCCATGATACCAAAAAAGAGTGCATACAGGGTGCCTGGAATTGTAGACATATTGTCAGAAAAAACAAACATTAAGAATAAGCCAAAATAGCAAAAAATACCTCAGTATTCTGTTTTCATATTTTTGGGCATTAGGGCAATTAATGAAAGCAAGGTTAAAATAGCCATTTTGCAAAGAAATATATTTCAGGTTCTACCATACAGGCAAAAACATGGCCATTAATATTCAATAGTAAAAAAGACAGAGAGTAGCCATACTTCAACAAGTTCATGGAGGGATTCTCCATGTGCTAATAGTGTTTCTCAAACCTGACAGCTTTAAGATGCGACCTTCAATTTCCAGAATGCAGCTGCTAGGAAATTCTGTAACTTGAAGTCCATAAAAGTTGCCATGTTTGAGAAACCCTCTTTCTTTTTTCATTACATTTCATTATATATTTCATTAATTCATTACTTTTCAGGCTTTATCTACCTCTGTTCTTTTCTGACTGAGAAGATATTTGTGTCTGTGCATCTCTCAGCTACGCATTTTGCATTGCATCAGCCCCTGCAAGAGAATGGTGGCATTTACTTCAAAGAAAATGTACTTGTGCTGAATCAAGTATCTTCCACATTCAATTAAAAATGTAATTAGGTGTACCAACCTTCATTCCTCTGCCATAGGGGTGTCGAACTCATGTGACGTATCAGGACTTTTTCCCCCTTCACTAAACCAGGTGTGGGTGTGGCCAGCATAATCCATCCGACTTAGTTTGACAGTCAAACTCCATCCAGCAGTTTGACAGTCCTGCTCTACCACCTTCAAAGAGAATTATCCTCTCATGCATGGGGCTTCCAATTGTGACCTGATTATAGATCACCCTGGCAAACCTTTGTGAAAACCTGCATATAAATTCCATAATAGACAAATAAACATATGAAAATGCCAACTGACTACATCAAAATTCAAATTGTCTTCATATTCTTGTTGCTTAAGTGAAACTACAGGTGCTCTGCTCTATCACTGCTATCTCATTTGCAAGTGAGAAGCTCAATCACTAAGAAGGAAAAAGCTGTTGTCTTGCTTTGATGCTTGAATATTCAACCTTTAGCATCACCTCCAGTGATCAGCAGTTTGTAATGCAGTTATCATTATTCTTATGAGTGAAGTGTTAGGGCTTATTGTTATGGAAGAAGAAGAATAAAAACATGAGGGAGACTGTGTTCTAATGACAGCAAGCAATGAAAACAAATCTTTCCTGGAGAGAATAGTGTTGACAGCTGCCTCACTCCTTTTGCAAACATTTCAGAGGTTCCAGATTGTTCCATCTCCTTCCTGATACCTGGAACCCTGTGTCTATAATATAAATAGGCAGATAGACAGATATCAAAAGGCGACCTATAATAGCCTCAAGCATATCCATGTAGGAACTTTGGAAATTTCACCAGACTCTTCCAAACTTGCCCTTCAATTCCAGTTGAAAATTTGTCAGTCAGGAAAAATCTTTGCTACTGCCCAATGGTGGCACACACTACTTCTTGTGGGGTGGTGATGGGGAGAATTTGAGATGATAAATGTAGAGAACAAAGAACCAAGAATTTTGGAAGTGTTAGCAGTAGGCAGATTAAGTCGAATTCCCCAGTTATCAAATCTTATCTGATTCAAATTTGGTGATAGAAGTTCTGGATTGGAATCTAAATTCAATACTGGATTAGTCAGTGCTCAGTGGACTAAATTATAGATTTCATCTGTTTATTGGGTCCTATGAATGGATGGTTATGGTTCCAAAAATCCAATATTGTTCAACTTGTTCTGACTACTTGTTCTTGAAAATTGCAGATTTTTGTTGGAAGGGTTACAGGTAGAATTGAAACATTTCTGGATGTATGGGATGTAATTTTCTAAGGGTTTAGGGTTGATGCAGCATATCAAATATCTGCTAGCATACCACAATAAGTTCATGTTTTGGTAAATTATTGCTTAGATTGTTTATGAAGTCAGCCTTATCAATCCATTTTAAAAAATCTCAGCATTTTAAAACAAATTAACTTAATGGTTTCCAAAATATAGTTATAAGTATTCCAGGTTGAATCGCTGGGCTAACATTCTAATTCAAGAAGCAATTCCTCTTTGTAGCTAGCTCAGCATAATGATAAAAGAAACTTTTTAATAGAATTATATAGATTTTTGTTTAACACGATCGGATTCAGTTTGACAGCAGTACAACAGATACATTCTATTGACTACAATCATTAACCATGGAATCAACTGTGATCATATAATTAAGAAACATTCATACTGCATTAATTATAGTAACTTCCTTACAGTTCAATCATATGGATTGCCAAGAGAACACACTGCCTAAGGAATGAATGCTGTGAACATAAACTGGAAAAAATCAAATTATACGTAAAAGAATAGAGCAGCTGTACCATTATAACATTAACACCAGCTATGAAATTAAGATTCAGCTAAATGTACTGAGTTTTAAATAATATGAACAGAAATATGCTATTGGATGGAATATGCTCCTCTGTTCATTCTTCTGCCTTCCAGTTCACTGTGCTCTGATAGAGTGTCTGGGAGAGATGGAGAACTCTCCTGAATGGCATGAAATGTAGCATGCATGAACTCTAGGTCAGGAAGAAATTGCCCATGGTCCGGCACACATGACTTATGAGAGCTTTGCTTGATTTTATCTTCAGCCTCATCAGAATAAATTCCTGAGTATTGTTCTAGATGTTCATCAAGCTTGACAAAGAATTAATTTATTGCAATTGTATATTTGCAATTGTAAATATACAATACAAAATTGTTAATTATATATTTACAATTGCAAATATACTTGTCAAAAATGTTCTATTAACTTTAGCAAAATGTTACATGTTAGGAACACACAAGCTATGAATACATGCCTATAGAGACTCATAAACTTCTGGTGTTTGCCCCAAAGGTGCTTTTTCCAAAAGCCAACTGGATTTTGTTGGTTTTTTTTTTTTTCCCTTTGGAAAGANCTGGATTTTGTTTGGTTTTTTTTTTTTCCCTTTGGAAAGATTTTGCTTCTCATTGTAGAAGCTCCTTCAGTTCTTGAACTGAAAAAATGCCATGACTGGATGAATGAGAATCTCCATAGACCTCCATCATTTCTGCAGCTTTTAGAGATGCTAAAACTCAGTCAGATTATTCACATGCTGGCCCCGCCCCTGCCCATTTTAGTGAAGGGGGGAAAGTCCCAAGACATCATGTGACCAGAAATGGTATTCAGAAGGTTCTGAACAGTTCTGGAGAACCGATAGTGGAATTTTGAATAGTTCGGAGAACCAGCAAATACCACCTCTGACTGGCCCCACCCCCATCTATTCTCTGCCTCCTGAGTCCCAGCAGATTGGTTGGGTCTTTTTTCCCCCCAAGAAGATCCATTGGAGGATAATTTCATGATAGGCTTTTTCCACAAATGTTTCACTGCTATACTCTTCTACTTTTTCATTTTGAGTTTTACAGACACCATTAGTAATATATTGTCACCTGAATAACTTTGTATTTAAAATAAAAAAATAAAAATTTCAGCTCTTCTTTGCTTACAGATAATCTTTTCTGGAATATGATTTAGAAGACACAGTTATAGAATTATGCATTTTGCATGTCAGTAATTGCTACATTTTGTTGGATTTGGAGTTTGGGAAAGACTCCAATGATTTATAAAGATTCTTCCCATCCCTCTCTCTCCCCCCTTCCTCACTCCCTTTCAGGTTTATTATTTAACAGACAGTGAAGTTGATCCACTGTATATAAACATGAAACCCACTCCATCACATTTCTTGCGTGCTGTTCAACATAAAATATAATTTATTTTTCTTGCCACATGTCTGTCTTCAGGATGAAAGGCACTTAAAGTGTCAGAAAAGTCTCTGCAACAGCATAATAAGGAAATAAAAGAAATAACTACCAATGTCAAATGCTTCTTAAATAATTTGAGTTCCAAAGAGCAAAAATCAACACTTGACCTAATTTTGACTCATCTCTGTGACTCATCTTCCTCAGTGGCTGGGCAGGTGATAAAATAGGTAAATTATGAGGAAAGGAAAATGATGGCAATGGATAACTATCACTTAGAAGTCATGATCAAAAGGAACACAGGAATTTAAATTATAATTTTTAAAAGGTGGATCTGAACAATATAATGATGATGGATAAACAGCAGGAGGAAGTATAATATACCACAAAATATATGTGCATCACTTAAACATTTCTCAGGTTTCCAGCTCATTAATGTATACCAGGAAATTATTCCATCCAGATCCAGATCCTAATTCTAATCCATACACACAAATAATCAAATAAACATACTGCTTTCTAGTTTTCTTTTCTGATTATACACTATTACTAGCTAATATTTCTGCACATACTCAACTTCCACAATCTTTGAGACTCTCATACACACAGAAACATGTACACAAAAGCTGGTATTTTCCTTCTGTTTATTGTGCACCCCCTTTTTTGTTCTGTTTTTACAATCTTACTTTATTATTTATTTATTTGTTAAATTTATTTGCCACCTATCTCACCATGGGAATCCTCTAGATGGCTTGCAGTAATAAAAAGGAAGAAAGGAAAAGGAGTGCAACAGAGCTGAAGTAAAATAAGATAAATAAGATAAAATGATAAAAGGAACATGATGAGAATAATATATCAATACAATAACTAAAACATGTGTTAATATTGTTTAAATGGTTTCTAACTGTTTTCATGGATAAATTATATTTATTGTTTAGTTTTGTTTTAATTGTGTATACCAGCCAAGTCACATGAAAATGAGATGGCAGCTTAATTAATAACTTTTAACCCTCAGAATAGACAGGTATAAGGCCCAATGTGGAGAAAGTATGGGTGATTCTCAATTTGAAATGTGCCCAACAGTTATCTAGGGTCCTGCTGTATATACGATACTGGATTTAGATTGGAGAAAATCACATGCACTCCATGTTTTGTGGCCACTTCCTTCATCTACCTGCCTCCCTTCCCAATCTTGTTTTTTTTTTCATCACACCCAACAATCTTTCCTCAAGCTTCTTCCTTTAGAACTGTAACTCTAAAGCCAGGTTTCTTGGGCGTTCATGTACCATTATTTACAATACAATCTACCAACTGTCAGAAGCATGCTCTGCATGCCAGAAAAAAATGATCCATTAGGATTGTACAGCACTGCTATCCATCCATTTATACTGTCATTTTCTGATCATCAGATCTAAGAGTTTATAACATTTTATCCTCAGGGCAATCTTATTTGACAGAAATATATATGTATGATAGCAAATTACCTTTTAGAAAACTGAAAGCACGTATTCAATTTATTTTATGTTTTACTTGGTAGGAGGAAGACTTTCATCTATAATAAATCAGAAAATGATGATCATTGTTATTAAATGCCGACCATGGAATATGTCTCTACATAAAAATATAGCCAGAAAAATGATTGCATCTGAACAAGCAGATGACTGCTATTGTTCTGTCTTGTATGCTCACATGCATTGTTACCCTTTGATTTCCAAGACATTGCTTTCTTTTCACTCAACATGAGGCATTTGGTTGGGGCTAGTTGTACAAGTAGATTGTGATTTAAAAATAGTTAAATGTCAGAATATTATTTTATCTAGAATTTTAAAAGAAACAGATAATTTTCTCAGTAAAATGAAAGCAAATATTCTGCTCTCACAAGATTTTAGCTTGTTCTTTTTCTCAGTTTTTTTTTTTTTGAAAAAAAATTTATTGATTTTTTGA
>BHFT01000597.1:0-44877 GCA_004320025.1 Laticauda laticaudata | reverse complement strand
CAAGATCCCATCCTCGTCACCACTGTAGTCTTTGCGGAAGAATGAGACTCGGAGACCAGTGTAACTTCAGCTCTTTTATTTAGTGCAGAAAATCCATCTTAACCAGGAGCTGTGGCAGCTCTTTTTATAGAGAAGCTGCTCGCGGCTAGTGTCCAATGATGGCTACTTGTTTTTCCTGCCACTTGAATTGGCCAATCATATGCTAGCTATAATTGGCCAATCAGTGTCAGGTATTCTTGTCCAATAGGAATAGCCTATTTGGAGTATGTTAATATGGAACACAACCCTTTCCTGGTGGCTGAATGGATTGCAGGTTTTGGATCTCCGATTATGGAACCAGACCTGAAAAACCAGGAAGGAGACCAGCTTTCAATATCAGCCCTGTTATTGGCCTTGCATCTCTCTGCACTCCTCGCTGTCTCATCCCCAGATACTCCTTGACCCCATTGGTGGGATGTGCAGTGTGATTCCTTCCTACATGCATTTGGGCCTCCAGGATGCCAAACACTCTTGGGCCTCATGGACGATGCACCCTGTAAGGCCTCCATGAACTGGGTCACAAGCTCCTTGCTGTAAATCCTCCACTTCTTTCGTTTAAGTCTCTCACAGCTCCGACTTTGGCCCATTTTCCCGAAGGAAGAAACAATAGCTCAATCTGAAGTGCACAATCCTCCTCAAAGGCATAATCAGATGCTCCACCATGTATTCATGGTTCTTAGTCTTCACCACACCTTCTCGTCCCCACCCCTGCCAGCCTTTTGCCCCAGTCGGTGGGGCAATCTGTCCTTACGTGGATTCTGGCATCTGGGATTCAAGGCCCTCGTGGGGCCACATAACTGGAGTAGGGGCGCCCCTCAAAAGACTTGGTGAATCCAGCCACCTGCTCCTTAGTATAAATAGTCAGCTTCTTCCTCTCACCTCTCGTTGTTTCTATTTTGGCCTATTTTTATGAAGGGAGGAAGAAACAAGAGCTCTGCTGAGAGGGTGGAGAAGTCTATGCTGCCAGTTGATTTGGTAGGCCTCCTGCCCAACACTTTCCTGGATGCCCGGGTTTGGATCTCCACTTCTGGAACCAGACCTGAAAAACCAGGAAGGAGAGCAAGAACAGCCCTGTAATTGGTCTTGGATCTCTCTACCCTCCTCGCCTTCTCATCCCCAGATATCCCTTGACCCCTTTGGTGGGATGCGTGGTGTGATTCCTTCCTACATGTTTTGGGGGCTCTGGCATGGCAGGCGCTCTTGGGCCTCGTAGATGGTGCACCCTGGAACGGCCACATCCTCCCTGGTGTAAATCGTCCACCTATTTTTCCCCTCGCCTTCCTAGTTCCAACTTTGTCCCATTTTCCTGAAGGGAGGAAATAAAAGAGCTGACCCTGAAGTCCAGTTTGATTCTGGAAGGAGACAGGCAGAATTCACGCCTTTTGCCCAAGTTCTCTTTTAAGCATGGCTTCTTTTACCAGCCCCAATTTTCTCACAGCACCAAAGGAAAACTCCCCAACATCCCTTTGCCCTGGTTGGTGAGACTATCTTTCCTTCTGAGGATTCAGGATGGGGCTATATGATATATCAATTATTGTTTGGGGCTATCTGAGGAGCTTCCCATTTCCATTTTTTTTTTAATTTTGAAATTTTTTATTGAAGAAAAACAAGCAAGAACAAAATACATTAAAAACATTGAATGTGGTAAAATCCTACTAACAGATATCTATTGCTAATTCACATGTAAATACATTTACACTGTATATGTTTGTGTGTGTGTGTGTGTGTGTGTGTGTATGGTATTCAAATTTGGTCGGGTATTTTCCCATGTCATTATAGTTGTGCTTTTAAAGTTGTAGCAATGTTTCGGCAGAACTCATCAGTTTCCTGTATTGTGTTTGTCTATGGAGTCAGACTTTCACAGCTGTTCAGGTTCTTAAAATTTGTCGGCTAGCCCTACTTGCTGTGCCAGAATGGTTTTTTTCCTTTCATCCTGAATTGGTTGGGACAGTTCTTAGTCTGTGTTTATTCGTTGGGAGTTATTGCTGTTGTTTGCTTGATTTTGGTGTTTTCTAGTTCTTTGCTGTTTTGCCCGGCTTTTGATTATTGGTCTTGATTGGCGCAACGTCTGTGCTTTCCCTGCATTGGAGGTTTAGTGTGCCTTGGCTCTGAGTAAATGGGACGGCTTGTATCCATTAGGACAGCTAGGGATTTCACCTGGGTGCCTGGTGTGGGGTGTTTTGAGTTGGAGGCATCAGAGGGAGGTCCTCTTTGTGTCCAGGTGTTTGCCTGGCTTTGGTGTGGAGAATTTTTTGTTTGTGAGTGCAGGCTTCCAGTATAATGACGAACTGGTGGAGTCATTCTATTACTTCATTGCTTTCAGGTCTTTTTTTCAATCTTCTATGAGCTTCTCTGATGATTCTATGTGTTGGGGTTTTCATATGTGGCTAGGGTGTTAGTGCCCATTGAAGTTATGCTATGACCTGTGGTTTTCATGTGGTTGGACTAGTGAGGAGGTGTGTTCCAGCTTTTTTACTGCATTTGTGCATTCATCAGGCGGCTAAACTTCGTATTCTTCTATTGGTCTGTCCCAATGTTATGTGGCCGGGCATGCATGGTACAGGTATTCGTAACAATGCCTTCGGTTTTTCTAGGTCAATCTTTTTTGGGAGTTTCTTATGGATGGCGCTATTTTTCTGTCTGTTTTGAAGCAGTCTTGAGTGTGATTGCCTGCTTGATTATCTCTTAGCTCATTATTGTTCAGTAACTCTTATTGATAGGGCATGACAGCTGTTCCATAAGTGTCTGTGTCTCTTAGTCTCTGATCTATGTCTTTAGTGTTTTTTGTGGATCAATGAGTGATTTTTTTCTCTATTGTGGAAGCCTTGGCTGCAAGTACTTTCAGTCAGGGTGCTTAGTTCAGTCTTTTATTGTGTCTTAGTCTGCCAGGCGTTGGTTTTGGTAATTAGTGTTCTTCGCCACGGAATTTATTCTGTGCTGGGTGGTGGTGGGATGGGGCGTTGAGGTAGCGGTTGTGTGTGATTTTCTTTTGGTATCTATGGTGGTTCCATGTGCAGTCGCCATCTTTTAGCATTAGTACACTAGGAATGGTATTGTTGTTTATTGTCGTTTCCATGGATAAACTGATTTTGGGGTGTTGTTCGTTTAGCATGTTTAGGAATGTGTTAGGTTTTTTTTTCCATGGGCCGCATACACAAATGTGTACATCCGATTGTAATTACTAACCATAGTTGGGTTTGTGGGTGCATTTAGCCTCGGGCTTTCTGGATTGACATTCTTCATGAGAACAGGTTTGCAATGATGGGTGCAGTGGTTCGATCCCATCAGGGGCTCCTTCAATTTGCTTGTATCTTTTGTCCTCTTGTATAGTGAAATATGTGTTGGTAAAGCAGTGGTCTGTTAGTTCCATGAGGTCTATTAGCTGGTTGGTATTTATTTTTGATGATTTCAAGAGTTTCTTTTATCGGGACTTTGACGTGAATATATGAACCACTCAAACTTACAAGCAGATCTTCTTGTTCCACATGACAATCTTTGATCATTTCCAAAGAGGTGGTAATGTGTTCTTGTCACAATGTTGAAGCTCGCCCCTGCTTCAGTCATGGGGCTTGTAGCTGCTTTGCCTAAGTGTTTAGCTCACGGTTTTGTTACGTGGTCTCCTCTGGAGCTGACTATGCGGTCTGAGAGGTATGCCTTCTTTGTGATATTCTTTGGCCTCTGAGACCGTATAGTTTGGGCATCGGGAATACTTTTTCTGCTTGGGATGATATCTGCTTGGCGATCTCTTTGCTTCATATGAGTTGAAATATTTCTTCTTGGTTATCCAAGATTGCTGCACGATCTCCAGTGTGGCGTATAGGCACGTCTTGGGATCCAGTAGGTCTGTCAATTTTGTTTCGTTAGCCTTCATCTCTCATCCAATTTACTACCCCTCATTGGCATTACTTTACTCTCGCTGGAAGTATGATGAAATGCTATGTCATTCCTAGGGCTTGCCAGGGTCCAGTTCCTCATTATGTCATAGTTGCCTCTGGCCGTGATTTGCTTGTGCATAGGATGTTAGTAACTTGTTTGTTCCTGTTATTCTATCAAGCTTCATCTGCTTATTTCAATCTTACGTATAAATACTGGATTCCACTTCCCACCAATCATGATGGATTCTGTGGGGATTTTTTGGTCGCCCCATCCGCCCAGCAACCTGGTGCGATATAGCATAAACTGAATCCTTTGTGTAGGATATCTCGTTATCTATTTTGGTGAGTTCTCTGTTGGAAATGTTTGCTCAGTACTAATCTGTTTTCAGGTTGTTGTTGTGAGGTTTTCGCGGGGAAAAACACACCCTCAATTTCTTGTCATGTTCGTAGATTTCCTTTTGGTTTCTTCAAGAGTTTGCCCCATTTTTTGTGAAGTCACGGTTTCAGTTTCCGCTTCTCCAAGTCTGTAAGCCTTGCTTTCTACTTCCATGTCACCAAAGCTCAGAGCGCGTGGATTTCCTTCGCCTTGCTCCAATTCCCAGGTGTCGTAAGTGCGAGCAAAAATCTTTGTTTAAATCTGATTCCAGTATGGTAAATCTCTTTCTGCTTGGAGTCTCATTCTGAGCTATGAGCCATTTCAGTTCTCTTTCAGGATACATCTTATAAATTTAGCGTGTGCTGTCGGAATGAAAGGAAACTTGTTAATCTGAAGCAGGTTGAGTTTGCATATTTTTGTCTTCCTGCAGCTCGTGCTACGAAGATTTTGAGCCACACGAGAGAGCGGTCACACTAGGGTCATGTAGGAATTGAGGTCACAGCCAGGCACCCCAGGATGAAGACCTAAAGCTTCCTACATAAATGAATAGCCATCTCCATTTATTCGGAGCAAAGCCACACTAAAAGCCGTCCAAAATACAGGCCAAAGGTTGCCAGCCAACTCCAAACCAACAAACACAAAAAAAAAAGCGCACAAAATAAGAACAGAAGATATTAGAAAAACCACCAGATCAAGCAGACATAGCCATTTACTCCGCAAGACCAATAAACCACAGAGCCAAGACTCCCAACCAATGCAGGGATGAAGACAAAAAAACCATTGCTGGCACGAGTGAGGCTAGCCCCAAATTTAAAACTGAAACGCTGTGAAAGTTCTGACCTCATAGAATCCGAACACAACGTACAGAAGCCCTGTGTATGGGCACGATCTGGAGATTCTGCCCGAAACACTAATTACTAAGCCAACTTAAAGGACAGAACTATTAATGACGTGGAAGAAATAATCACGAACAAAGCTGCAAATACTCATACACTGTAAGTTCCCATGAAAACTTAAGAACTAGCTATGTGTGTATGTGGTCCCTCACTCTTCTCATCCTGCCTGTGATGTGTGATGGTGTTGCTGTGGTGATACTATATACTATGTTTCTTTAAAGCTTTCGGTGCGCAAAGGGACCGGTACTTACATGTCGTGCCTGTTTACGACATTCCCTCGCTGTTGGTATACCCACGTCAACTAATGTGTTATCAAGTCGTGTAGCACACGTCATTCACGGGCAGCGAATCTTCCATCTGCCAATCAATTCAAGGCTCCTGTATTGGATGACATGTTTCTCACCAGGCTTCCTGTTGTCAAATTCCGATGGCTGTCTATTTTGAATTGGCTCGGAGGCCCGATGCTGTCCTTCAGATCCCATCAGCTCCGAATTTCGTCACTGCTTGTGCCTAATCCTTGCTTCGAAGTATTGCACATGATGGGCGATCCCCGTTATACTGAGCGCGTCTCTCTTCTGCGAGTGACTCGATTTTGCTGGAGCCCCTTCTCATGAGCATTGCGAGCTCCTGTCACAGGGCGACCTCGGACTTCTCGCTCTTCTTCATCTCCGCTCGTTATGAGCGATGGCGCTATGCCTCCTCTCGACAAGGTTGACAACAGCAAGAAGCGTGATGCGGTGCCAAGGAGGAAGCTGACCGGGGTGACATGGCTTGCCTTAAACTCCTGTTTAGAGTTTAAGTTTTTGAGCTGGCAACCCATACATATGGACGTTGTGTGGTACATTTTGTTCGCTGGCTTGTCTCCACATGTTTGTTATTAATGAGAATGTGTGTACTCTTGTGCCTTTCTGACTCTCACTGCAGTTCTATGTTAATTAGTACCAATAATCCATGGAAGGGAGAGTCGGTTAGGTGGTCCTGAGAGAATCTTTAGTACCTTAATGGTCTTCTAAAGCGCTTTGCCTTCACTGTCGGTTGGATGGTGCTTTTTGTTTCCAAGAGCTCTCAGCATGGTCTGGGGTGGCGCAGGGGGTAACCTTTGGGTAGATCAGGGCTTAAATAGCTGTGGGATGGCAGGAGTGGTGATAGACCTTGTATCGTGTTATGCTGATGTTAAGATATAGCTCAGAGTGGGGGCAGGAACTGGGCAGCGTTTTCATAAACCATTATTGATGGGCATACATGTCCCTGCTGGTTAAAGGATATAGCTTGCTGGAGTCATCTATTCATGGTGCTATTGCAGTGCATACCTTTGGCTCTTTCAAAAGGTTCTTTTTTCACAATCACTCTAGTGGGCCTCATCCTAGATCGACTTCATGTGTAATAGCTGATCCGTCGGTGACCTAGGGGCGGTTTTCTATAGTGAGCCCTAGAGACCGCGGTTTTATGGTGCCAATTGGAAGTTTCCGAACACCCATAACTATCGGGATGGGGCAGGCCACCGAGATACGCTTAGATAGTCTTTCTGCGAGGAGCCATGGATTAAGATAGCACCTGTGGGCATCAATGGCTCCATAGCGCGGTTGAACCTAGCCTCGGTTTCCATGGTGTCTGGAACTCAGGTGAAGCGAAGGGCGCCCGGCCCCCATGTTCAGCCTTTTTTACTGAATTCTGTGTGTTTCGATCATAGTACCTTTAGTGGAGACCATGCCGGGTAAATCAGCACTGGTGTGGTTACGGCGCTATATGAATTCTAATACTATTAGCTCCTGTCCAATACTCGTTATCGTGTGCCCAGCGCATCGCATGCACAGTCGAAACTTCTATATTGCCTTGGTATTCCAGGCTCAAGTAAATCTTGTCTCGTTCTGGTGTGCGTTTCTTAAGGATGGCCTTCTATTTTTTCTGTCGTTTTTGAAGGCATTCTTTGAATGTAGTAATTGGCTGAACGACATTAGTAAGTTATCTTTACTGATTTTTATCTGTAATTAACTCTACTTTTTGTAGGGCAAGACAGCTGTTCAATCAGGTCCTGCTTGGTCTTCTATGATCCCCTTGCTTCATCGTCATTGGTGTTGTTTTTTGTGGATCCGCAAAGTTGGTGATTTTTGGTTTTTGGGAACGCCCGTTGGCTTGTCAATTACTATCCATGTCAGCAGTGCGCATCAGAGCGTTTCCAGTCCTTTATCATCAAATACCTTGAAAGCTATGTAATACAAGACGATGGATTGCCGCAGGACTTGTCCATCAATTGCGACAGCGACACGCTCCTGCCACTCTCCAATAGAAAAATCGATCACCACCACTACAATAACAAGATCAAACACTCTCTGGCACACACTACAGACTCCTCTGATGTCCTCCACTCATAACACACCCCACCTCACCAGCACCCAGTGCTGAAACCTAGCTTCCCCTACTGGCTCAGCGGCCATCCTTCACACTGAATGCCCCAAGAGGCTGCACTGAAACAGCCTCCAAGACAGGAACACGAGTGTTGGCCAGCGCAATCCCCCAACAGCCAACAAAACAGCACCAGGAAGAAACACGCAAAACACAATCAAATCAAGCTCCAGGTCCAGTGAATCACAGGCCCAGACGGTCCCTTCTACCCAATCAATTAAATAAGTAGTATCCTCAGCTCTCTTCTCTCGTGTAATTTTGTAAATCCAATGAATGTCTTGTGGAGGACCCACACTCCCCATCACCAGTTTAACGGCCCTGACTGATCCAGATGGGATTCTCCGGCCCTGAATACGTCTCGTCTACAAACTCTTTAACAGCCAACCCTTCAATGAACGTTGCACGCCCTCCTGCACCCTACTACGAAGGAAGCAACAACTGCCACCCTTTATTACAATACCTACCATGCAACCGATCCCTGTGGCCAACGACCCATACGCGAACACCGAAGCCCACAAACCAACATCAGATCACAGCTCACCAGCTTTCCAAATCCGCCCCCCAGCACAAAACATCAAAGTAACTAACACTGAGCACAGCCAGGCCCCAACTAGCAGTAACACACCCCCACAAGCGCTAATCCAGGAATCGATCGAGACCCAAACCTCCCATATCCCTAACCCAATCAAACACCACCAACCATCCCATAAACCAATCACAAGTCCCAACCACCCCCACCTCACGCCAGTTCTTCAAAAGGAAAGACTCCGCTCACTGTCTGTCAACTGCCAACTTATTCTTTGAGAAAGCACAGTGACAGCTGAAAGAAACCAGCCATCTGCAAGTGAGAACAGCGGGCTCCATGAGAATGAGACCTCTCACTCGAATAACACGTTCCGCTCTACGAATTTACTCTACCCAACATTCTAATCGCGGGAGCAAACACATTCCGAATCAAACCACGTCTCAAAACAGACATCTCCATTAGCCCCTATACTTCTACGCATCACTTCAGCCCTATACTGATTACTCTCTCATATTCGATAATGGGTACGGCTATCCCCCATCAATGGAAACAGAGTCGCGCCTGCGGACAATCAACAGCCACGAGCAAACAGACAGAAGCCAGAATTACAAATAACACCAGCATATACACGCATATCTCAATCATAACTCCAAGGCTCCACCTACTGCAACACGACCAAGACTCCCCGGCCAAATCAAGATATAGGCCAGCCCTTGAATATTTGCAACCACGTATGGCTGTGCGACCACCATCCATAACAGAAGGCCTGATGATGGCCCAGATGACGATTTCATGCTCGAAACTCGTGCTAACAACTTCACAAGCACCTAACGAATCGTCCAGTGGTGGATCAAGTACCCACAAAGGAAGCTGAACAGCACACATGTAAGTTCCCGCGAGAGCTTAAAAAAACAATGTATATATTTGTATATATATGTTTATATTTGTATATATATCTATATATATGCACACACACACACACACACGATCATTTCTTAATGTCTTGATCCTTCCTCTTATCTAACCAACCATAGAACTTATTCCATATGTTATAATAGTTGGATTCATCCTTATTTTTTAATTCTTTTGTCAATTTGTCAATTTCCGTGCACATCCAAATTTTCCTAATTATATCTAGTACGTTTGGAGTTTCTTTACCTTTCCATTGTTGTGTGTAAGCCAATCTTGCAGCTGTAATTATATGGATTATTAAATCTATATTATCTTTGACATATTTTCCCACATTAATCCCTAAGAGAAAAATCTGCAGTCTATATTCTATTTTAGTTCTACATATCTTTTCTAGCCATTTCCGTATTTTTTGCCAAAATTTTTGGGCTTCTTTGCAACTCCACCACAAATGGTAATTTGTTCCCTTTTCTTTGTTACATTTTCAAAATGGTGGGAAGTTTTGGATACATTATTGCCAATCTTGATGGGGGTATGTGCCACTTGTAAAATAATTTATGTAAGTTTTCCTTAAATGGTGTGGCCAAAATCATTTTTTTATTTCTTTCTCATAATATTTTCCAATCGTCTAGATTAATAATATAACCAAAGTTTTTCATCCATCCCCCCATTTTTTTCTTTACTTTTTCTTCCTCCAATTTGCATTCCAATAAAACTTTATAATTTTTTTTTATCATTTTCTCATCGGTTCCTAATAGTACTTCATCTAATTTTGTTTTGGATCTGCTAACTCCCCACTCTTTGTTATCCCTCAAATATTTCAATTGAAGTTGCAAATAAGCCCACCATTCTATATCAATTCCTTGATCTTTCAGGTCTTATCTAGATCGTATTTCCCCTCTATCATTTAATATGTCCTCATACATAATAATTTTTCCTTGTCTAAATAGAAGTGGATGCATCAAGGTTTCCAAGGTAGAAAGCCAAATAGTGTTTGTACATAAATTTGTTTTTCACTTTTATTCCATGCAATTAAAAGTGTCTGTCTAAGTTTATGTCTTTGAACATAATTATGGCCCATTTGATTATCCTGCCAGGGGAAGGCGTTCCATCCCGACTGCAAGTTGTAAACCTCTAATACTAATATTCTTTTATTCTTATGATTTATCCAATCCTTCACTCATGTTAGAATTGCAGCTCGATAAGACAATTTCCAGTCAGGTAGGCCAAATCCTCCTATTTCTGTGGCATTTTGCAGCAAATTCAACTGATTCTTGGTTTTTGTTTTTGCCATCTAAAATTCAACATCAATTTATTCAAATTGTCAAAAAAACTTTTTTTCCAATTTTATGGGAGCGTTTTGGAAGAGAAATAATAATATAGGTAATATGTTCATCTTTACAATGGCTATCCCTTCCCATGAAGGATAGTCTTAATTTATCCCACTTTTCCAGATCTTCTGATATTTGCTTTATTAATGGATCACAATTATCTTTTTTAAGTGTTGTATGTCTCACCAAAATCATAATACCCAAATATTTAACTTTCTCTACTATTTGGATGCCCATTCTTGTTGCTAGTGCTTCCTTTTTTTATTTGTGTTTTTTATTTTTGTTTTCTCCCTATTAATTTTAAGCCCTGTGACTTCTCCAAATTCTTCTAAATTATCTATAAGCTTTGGTCCCAAATTTTGTGGGTTTGCTAAGATAAAAAGTAAATCATCAGCGAAGGCTTGAAGTTTAAACTCTTCTTTTATTTTTAAGCCTTTAATTTCTGTTTCTTTCCTAATTATTCTCGCTAATACCTCCAAAGTCAAAATAAACAAAAGTGGCGATAGTGGGCATCCCTGCCTAGTTCCTTTTGGAATTTCAAATTTATTTATTTATTTCACCAAAATTCGAGCCTCTTGTTTATCATATATCTAAGTTCCATATTTAGAATTTTTGGTCCAAAATCCATATATTTAATTTGCTGCAAGATAAAAACCCACTTCACATTGTCAAAAGCCTTTTTAGCATCTAAAAACAATAGCGCCACCTGGTCACCATTATGGTCTTCATAATATTCTATAACATCTAAGATTTTCCTTATATTATTTTTGAGGTGTCCATGTGGAAGAAATCCATTTTGATTTACATGGATAAATTCATTTGAATTTTTTTAAGTCTTTTTGCTGTAATTGTAACAAAAATTTTGTAATCCACATTTAATAAAGATATCAGTGTATAATTCCCAACATCTGTTTGGTCATTTCCTTCTTTCGGGATAATTGTAATCATGACTTCCTTCCAAGATTGTGGGATTTTTGCCTCTGGGATACCAGGTGCTCTTGGGCAGTGGTGGGATTCAAATAATTTAACAATCAGTTCTCTGCCCTCATGATTTCTTCCAACAACCAGTTCACCAAACTGCTCAGAGAGTTAACAACCGGTACTCTGAACTGGCTGAACTGGCTGAGTCCCACCACTACTCTTGGGCTTCATAGATGATGCACCCTGGAAGGTCCAAAGGCCTTGTTGGCTCTGAGGCTCCACGGAGTCCCCATGGGGCTGGATCAGGACATTGGCAAGGTGTGGGGGAACAGTAGAAACTCCAGGTGGGGCATTTGGGATGCTGCTGCTATTGTACACACAGGTCATGGGGTTCAGTTGGGGAGTCTGGAGGAGGTGGGGGTCTTGGGTTGGTGGGGAATGGTAGGGAGCACTCCAGATCCGGGTGGTGTGTTGGAGACCTGATCCACAGAACTCTGCCGGAGTGGAACAATGGATCCATCCGAGAGGCTGCTTTGTGATGGGGAAGGATCCACTTCTGGGCTCCCACCCAAAGGTGGAAATCCTTGTGGGTTGCCCTCCAATTTGTGCTCAGTGTCCTTGAGTCACTCCAAAGAGAGGAATGAAAAGTCCACACGCTTCTGCAGAAGAGGGTGTTCTTGGGAAAAGGTGGGGACCACTCCAGATCCTGGTGGTGTGTTGGAGATCCAGAGCTCCAAAGAGCTCTGCCGGGGTGGAACAATGAATCCAACCGAGAGGCTGTTTTGTGATGTCCATTTCTGGGCACCCACCCAAAAGCTGAAATGTTTGGGGCTCTCTAAGGAGCCTCCAATTTCCCTTGTTGAAGGACTCTTTCAATCCATCACTGCCTGGGAAAACTGGGACCTGCAGTTAGCAGGGTCTGATCATCGGCTCCAGAAAGTAGATCCCAGTGTAAGCCGGTGCTTTGAATGGCAACACATCCTAATCAACATAGCAATTGACGTTTAGGTCAAGTTGCTAAACCTTGTCTCTTTTAACCATGGCTTCTTTTAGCAGCCCCAATGTTCTCATGGCACCAAAGAAAAACTGTCCAACATTCAGGGTTAGCAGGATGGATGAAGCAAGCCAGGGACTCCCTAAGCCTCTCTAGAGCCAAGCTCAGGATACAACCAGCTACAAAACAAACAAACCTCACAAAAAGATGGGAAACCAGAGTTTGGGAACAAAGTTTATTGCCAATCACCCCAAGTGAGAAGCAGGTTCAGCTACACACTCAAATCCAGGTCCCCTGCTGACAGGGTGGAGAGGTCCACGCTGCTGGTTGATTTAGGAGGCCTCCTGCCCAACACTTTCCTGGTGGCCGAATGGATTCCAGGTTTTGGATCTCCGATTCTGGAACCAGAGCTGAAAAAAACAGGAAGGAGAGCAAGACCAGCCCTACTTTTGGCCTTGGTTTTCTCTGCCTTCTTCACTTTCTTGTCCCCAGATACCCCTTGACCCCATTGGTGGGATGCACATTGCCTTCCTTCTTACATGTATTCAGGGCCTTGGGGATGCCAAGTGTTTTCAGGCCTAATAGATGATGCACCTCGAAGGCAACAGTGAAGTAGGCCAATGTTCTTTGGTATAAATCGTCTACTACTTCCTCTCTCAGCTCCAACTTTGGCCCATTTTCCTGAAGGGAAAAAGAAACATGAAGGACACCACAAAGTCCAATTTGGCTCGAATTGATGATGCACCTGGAAGGCCTCAATGAAGAGGTCCCCACATGCTCCTTGGTGTAAATCATCCGTTTCTTCCACTTGCCTCTCGCACCTCCGACTTTGGCCCATTTTCCTGAAGGGGAAAGAAATGTGAAGCCCAATTTGTCTCTGGAAGGAAAAAGGGCAGGATTCATACTTCTAGGCCATATATATATAAAATAAAATAAAAGCATATATATATAAGCGGTGGTGTTTTCTCCCACGTAAAATTGGAAGTATTTTGGCGACGTTTCAACGAAATCTCATTCGTCTCTGCAGGCCTGTGTCTTCGCCTTGTGCTTCTCAGAGTAACGTTTACTCCTAACCAAAGATACACACACACACACACACAACACACAATATATATATATATATATATATATATGCCTGATGATGTCAGATGAGATCTGCTGAAATGTTGCTACAACTTTAAAAGCACTACAATGACGTGGATGATACCCGAAGGAAGCTGAACAGCATATATAATAATATATATTGTTTTTTATTAAGCTTCCGGGTACTTACATGTGTGCTGTTTAGCTTCCCCTGGTATTATCCCACGTCATTGTAGTGCTGTTAAAGTTGTAGCAACGTTCAGCAGAATCTCATCTGCATCATCAGGCTTCTGTATGGATGTGTGTCTCAACAGCTCCTGGTTTCAAATTCGAGGCTGGTCCATTTCGATTGGCTAGGAGCCTGGGTTTGTGTTCACTGGACTTGGAGTTTGATTGATGGTGTTTCTGGTTTCTTCTGTCTGTTTTGGTGGCTTTGATTGGCTGGCAAACACTCTGTTCTTGTGTTGGAGGCTTTCAGTGCAGCTTGGCTTCGTGTGAAAGGATGGCTGCTATCCATTAGGAAGCCTAGGTTTCACCTGGGTGCCTGGTTGGGGTGTTTGAGTTGGAGGCATCAAAGGGAGTCTGTCTGTGCTCAGGTGTTTGTCGTTTTTGTGTGTGGAGATCTTTCTATTTGAGAGTGCAGGTTTCCAAATCTCTTCTATTCATGGCTTTCAGGTCTTTTTTTCAATCTCTATGGCTTCTCTGATGATTCTGTGGTTGGGGTTTTCTATAGTGGCTAGGGTTTAGTGCCATTGAAGTTGATTTCACCTGTTGGTTTTATTGTTGGACTAGTGAGGAGGTGTGTTCCAGCTTTTTACTGCATTTTTGTGTTCATCTGGCGGGTACTTATTCTTCTATTGGTCTGTCCAATGTTGATGTGCCGGCATGATGTACAGGAATTTCGATATATGCCTTGGTTTTCCAGGTCAGTTTTGTCTTGGGGTTTCTCAGGAGGCTGCTATTTTTTTGTCTGTTTGAGAGGCAGTCTTGATGTGATACCTGTGTAGTATCTTACTGCATTTATCTGTAGTACTTCTTATGTAGGCAAGACAGCTGTTCCATAAGTCTGTTGGTCTTCTAGGTCTCTGTTATGTCCTTGGTGTGTTTTTGTGGATCAAGTTGGTGAATTTGTTTTTTGGGAGCCATTGGCTGTCAATACTTCAGTCAGGGTGTCATAGTTCAGTCTTTATATGTGTCTTTATCTGCCAGCGTTTGGTTCTGGTAATTAGTGTTTTCGCCACGGAATTTATCTGTGCTGGGTGGTGGTGGGATTGGGTTGAGGTAGCGGTTGGTGGTTGTTTCTTTTGGTATTATGGTGTGTCCCAGTGTGCCATCTGCTTCTTTGTAGATTAGTACATTAGGAATGGTAGTTGTTTGTTTATTTCGTTTCCAATGGTGAACTTGATTTTGGGGTGTGTGTTGTTTAGGTGTGTTAGGAAATTGTTTAGGTTTTCTTTTCATGGGCCAAATCACAAATGTGTCATCCATGAATCTTAGCCATAGTTTGGGTTTTGTGGGTGGCATTAGCCAGGGCTCTGGATTCGAATTCTTCCATGAACAGGTTTGCAATGACGGGTGACGAGTGGTGATCCACTAGGGGTCCTTCAATTTGCTTGTATCTTTGTCCTTTGTATATGAAATATGTGTTGGTTAGGCAGTGTTCTGTTAGTTTCCATAGGTCTTTAGCTGGTTGGTTTATTTTTGATGATTTCAAGAGTTTCTTTTATTGGGACTTGAGTGAATAGTGAAACCACTCGAAACTTACAAGCAGATCTTCTTGTTCCATGTGTAGATCTTTGATCATTTTTAAGAAGTGGTAGAAGTTTTGTAACATATGAAGCTGCAGGTTTCAGCATGGGGCTGTAGTTGTTTTTGCTAAATATTTAGCTACGGTTGTGTAATGGTGCTGCTATGAAGCTGACTATGGTCTGAGAAGGTATGCCTTCTTTTGTGTATTTTTGGAGGCCATATAATTTGGGGCATCTAGAAGATTTTCTCTTGGGATGATCGTCTGTTGGATTTCTTTGCTTATGTGGTGGTTATAATATTTTATTCTTGTTAATTTTTCTAGATATGGTGGTTGGGTCTGGTGTTTATAAGGTTTGTATGTGGTGGCTTGGAGTAGGTCTGTCAATTTTGTTTCATAGTCTTTTCTGTCCATTACTACTATGCATTTCCTTTGTCTGCTGGAGTATTATTATGCTGTTATTATTTTTCAGGGTTTGTAGTGCTCTGAATTCATCTTTTGGCAAATATTTTTTGGTGGTTTCGTTGTGCATAAGATGTGAGTAACCTGGTGTCTTATTTGTTCAGCTTCATCTGTATTTAATTTGGTTAGGCCTGGATCATCCAAGAAAGAAAATGTTCTTAGATGCCCAAATTATACGCTCCAAAAATACACAAAGAAAGGGGTGTTGAGTTGGAGGCATCAGAGGGTCTGTTGGCCTCCAACTCAAACACCCCCCCACCAGGCACCCAGGTGAAACCTAGCTTCCTAATGGATACAGCCGTCCTTTCACACGAAGCGAAGCTGCACTGAAAGCCTCCAACACAGGAACAGAGTGTTGCCAGCCAATCAAAGCCACAAAACAGACAGAAGAAACCAGAAACACAATCAAATCAAACTCCAGTCCAGTGAACACAAGACCAGGCTCCTAGCCAATCAGAATGGACCAGCCTCAAATTTGAAACCGAAGCGTGTGAGACCCACATCCATATAGAAGCCTGATGATGGGCAGATGAGATTCTGCTGAAACGTTGCTACAACTATAACAGAACTACAATGATGTGGGATAATACCCGAAGGAAGCTGAACAGCATATATTATACATATATATATTATACATATCTACATATAAACAGCACAAAGTTTAAGTACCTGCGAGAGCTTAAAAAAACATATATACATATATACATATGTATAACATATACATATCTATATACATATACATTACATATACATAAATACACATACACATATCATACTACATACATACACATACATACATACATACATACATACATAATATATATATATATATTATATTTATATATATATATATATATAAATATAAATATTATATAAATAGAATAATATAGTATATATATATATAAATAATATAGGCTAATTCAGAATATGAGCAGTGGTGTGGTGCCGTGTGAATGTATGTAAATATATATATTTTGAGAAGGCCGCTTAAAATGGGCACTGCTGTTGAGTCCTCCACTGATTTCCAGAGGAGGCAAAAGAACCTGAAGGAAACGGGATTGGACCCCAAAGTGGTTTGGCACCTTCCAAATATCCAAAGGAGCTTCAGTTCTCTCTGCTCTGAATTTGTTTGCAAAGGCCCACTCTATCTGACCTCTCATGGAGGGGAGAAGTTGGGGCCTTGAAGGCTTCAGAGAGTTCAATACTCTTTAAGAACTGAAAACTTTCTCACTTACCATGCTTCTCGGAGCCCTCTGCTCCTTCTCACCTCCCATCTCTCCTTTGGCCTGGTTGGTGGGACAATTTGTCCTTACATGGATATGGGCCTCCAGGTTGCCAAGCCCTCACAGGCCTCCTAGCCAGGGGTAGGGGTGCATCTAGAAAACCTCAGTGAACCTGGCCACATGCTCCTTTGTGTATATCATCTGCTTCTTCTTCTGCTCACCTTTCGCAACTCCGACTTTCCGCCATTTTCCTAAAGGGAGAGAAAAAGAAAGAGCTCAAGGGAGGCACAATTTGGACAGGATGCCTGCATCAAGACCACATTCACATGACATTTCCTCAGTTTTGCAATCAGCTTGAACCCTGGAAGGATGGAATTCTTTTAATCTGAAGGGGAAAAAAGACCCCACCACCAACCAAACAAGCTTCCCAATCCATGCCAGTGGGAGGTTTTTTCACCAAGCTGGTTTAGCCAAGTTGTATTAACATTTGCCCTGATAAATTAGCCTTGGATTAAACCTAGGATGTCATACCAGGGCAGACACCTACCACCAAGCTAGTTAGCCCGGTTGTGTTAACTTAATGGCGGGGGCAAGCAAGGTCTGACTGTAGGGAGTGGCAAACTCTCCAAGCTTTGCACAAATAAGCCTGTTTTGGCCCAGGTGAAGGGAGTTGCCCCAAACCCAGAGAAATCCCCTTCCTTGCATTTTCTACCTCCTAAAACTGGGTTTATAATGAATTGGACCTTTGCTCCATAGGCTGGAGCTTGGCTTTCTCCAAAAGCTGCTCAATTCACGGCCCCAAATGGGCTAGAAAATGTTTTTAGGCTCGGCTAGCCGACACCTTCCATCTGCTTTTGCCCCATAAAGGGCAAAAAAGGGACAAACAGAGGAGGAGATATGGAGAGCTCCAAAGGTGATTTCTTACCTGAGTTGCTGAGGTTCATTTTGGATGGTTCTCTTTGCAGGAGAAAATGGCCTGTACTGAATCTCCAAGAGGTCCAGTGAGGCTACAGATACTTTGGAGATGGGTTTTTTTAATACCCTTCAGCCCTGGGCTTAATGCTGGGCTTTATTGCCCAATGGGGGGGGGGGGNCTTTATTGCCCAATGGGGGGGGGGGGATGGGAGGAGATCAGGATCCTTGCCTTTAAAAACAACCCTTGCTTTTGCTTATTTACACAATGGAAAAAGAGGAAAAGGAAGAAGAAAGAAGAGCAAAGAAACAGGATTGGGCCTTCAGAATCTCCAATGGGCCTTCAAGGGTTCCTTTTTTATCTTGGTTCCTATAATTTTTTATTCCTGATCTGTGTTAACAAAATTTCCAAGAATAAGATTCGAGGTAACATCGGACAACCCTGTCTCACTCCTTTGGCTATATTAAATCTTCCAGTAAAGTCAGTGTTAATCATTACACTAGCTTGCCACAAATTTCCACTAACATTTTTTTCAAAATTTGGCCCAAATAGTATCTTTTATTTGATGTAGAAAGAATTCCCAATTTAAATTATCGAAAGCTTTTTGCGCATCCAGAAAAATCAATGCTTGTTTTTTGAGGTGTTTTAACCATTGCTTCTTTTACCAACTCCAATTTTCTCATAGCACCAAAGGAAAACACCCACATTAAATTTTAGCCGAATGATTGAACCAAATCAGGGAATCCTAAGCCTCTGTTAAGCCCAACTCAGGAAGCCTCCAGCCATAAAAACCAGAACATGGTTAGGGTAACCAAATAAGGCACGAAAATGTCCCTCTCCCACTCACCCCTATAGCCTACTACCCATGATAGGCTCAGAAATACCCAGGATTTTGAAAACCTTCCTGAAGATCAAGATCAGAGTTAGTCAAATATCCAGTTAAAGGGGGCACTTGGCATCTTTGGCTAATCTGTCTTTCTCCAAGTTCTTTCTGCCTTAAAACTGATTTTATGAGACCCCTGCAAAATAAGTCACTTAGTTTTCTGACTCTGGTTGGTGATGTTGGCTCAGGTCTCCCTCTCTCTCTCCCCCCCCCCCTTGCAGAAAGGAAAGGAAAATAGATGCCTGGCAGCTTTCATCCATTTTCTAGATAAGTGTTCCTTTCCACCTTGGCTGCTCTGTCTTGAAAAGAGGTAAAGTCTGCAAATGCAGGACAATCTCCCCTCTTACTGAATCCAAAATACAAGGCATTTGTTTGTGAGTAAACTTACTTAACACCCCATAATCCACTCCCAACAAGTTCCTTTTTAAAAAAAAATGAAATCAGTTTTCCAGTTGGCCTCATTCTAGGAATAAGGAAACAGGGACCATCCGAGTTGGAGAATGAAGTTTATTGCAAATCATCCCTCCCTGAGAAGCATTTTCAAACACACATTCTTTTTAAAGTTTTTTTTTTAGATATGCATGGTCCCCCCCTTAAAACAAAGTGCTCCAATGAATAAATAAAGGGCGCCTTTGATGGGCTTAGAAAGTGCAAGCTGAGAAATCCAGAGACTGATCCTTCACAGACCAGTTACCTCCAGTTCTCCCAGCTTACCGCTTCATTCCCATAAAAACCAGGCTGGGGCACCTCTCCTTTGGTCGCTGAGCCCTGGGTCAAGCCCAAAGGTCCTTCCAGCTCTGTGGAGATTCCATGGAGACTCAAGGCTGGATCAGGAAAGGAGCAGGCCTGGGTGGAATAGTAAGGCTGTCCCAGCTGCTGAGTCTGTTGCTGCTGATGGTAGGGGGGGTAGGAGTAGGTCTCTACGGGAGGTTGCAGGAGTTGGTGCTGTGGGGGAGGGTGGGAAAGGGTGGGGACCAGTCCAGATCCAGAAGGAGCACTGAGGTCCCACGAGCTGTGCAGGACTGGGAGAGCAGACTCCACAGGCGCTGTTGGGACTTGCAACGTGGAAGGAGCTGCTCCATCCTGGCTCCCTCCCAGCGATTGAAATGTTTGTGAGGGTCCTGTGAAAGCCCAACTGCTGCCCTGGGGCCTGGAGTCACCCCAGACAGGTCCAGCAGTGAGGGATGAATAGTCCAGACTGCCAGATGTTAGCCTCAACTCCGGAGTGTCCTCCTGCCTGCTGCTTTCTCCACTTTCCACGGAGTTGGAGTTGGAAAGCTTCGGTTGCCTGGCTCTTCTGTTCTGGAACCAGACCTGGGGGAAAAAAACAATCAAGGAGAGAGAGAGAGAGAGAGAGACTTTTTATTCTTTCAAAGGGGAGAGATCACATCCAGACTGAAGCGAGGTCCCTTCCAAGCCGGAGACCAAGTTCCTTTCCTTCCCACAGTCTCCCCGCTGCCCCTTTGCCCCGGGTCGGNCCGGAGACCAAGTTCCTTTCCTTCCCAGTCTCCCCGCTGCCCCTTTGCCCCGGGTCGGGTGTTGTGTGTGTCGCGCGGGGAGGGGCCCATATCCATCCCTTCTTACATGGATTCGCGCCTCCGGGATGCCGAGCTGGCGCGCCAAGCGCTCGCGGGCTTCGTAGCCGGGATACGGGTGTGCCTCGAAGGCCTCGGTCAGGCGGGCCACTTGCTCCTTAGTATAAATAGTCCGTTTTCTTCTCTCGCCTCTGGGAGCTCCGAGTTTGGCCCATTTTCCTGAAGGGAAGGGGAGGAGAAGGGGAGAAAAAAGAAGGAAAAAAAAAACAACACAAGAACGCAACGTGAAGCGCAATTTGGAGAGGATCCTCGTCTCCAGACCGCGTCCCCCACCCCTTCCCCCGACCTAGATGGGGCTTATGTCTGAACGCGGTGGAGGAGTTCGGGCTTTGAGAATCGGCCCCGTTTTCCCGAAGCTCCGTGGGCTTCACTTCTCAGAACCTGCCCAAAAAGAGCGAGAGAGAGAGAAAAGAAAGGGGGGGGGAAAAACCCCATCGACCAACACACNGGGGGGGGAAAAACCCCATCGACCAACACACTTCCCGATCCAACACAGAAAGTTGGAAGAGACCTTAGAGGCCTTCTAGTCCAACCTCCTGCTCAAGCAGGAGACCCAATTAAAAGACCAGTTGGAGGGTTTTTGGTTTTGTTTTGTTTTTAACCGAGCTGGTTAGCCGCTTTGAATTAACTTATTGGTTTGGGGCAAGCAGGCGTGAGCTCCCCGTTCACACGGCGCCGCTTTTCCCGTTTCCAGGACGCACGAATGGCTCTACAAATGACCCAGGATTAAGCCTAATGTACCGCTCAATTCGCTCGACCCGTTGGAATCGGCGAGCGCGGATCGCAGCCCACCCACCCCCCTCCCCGTGGCCCGGACGAAGGGAGTCGCCCCAAACCCACAGAAATCCCCCTCCTCGCGTTTCTCCCACCCTCCGTGGGCTTCACTTCTCAGAACCTGCCAAAAAAAGAGAGAGAAAGAAAAATAAAACCCATCGGCCAACACGCTTCCCGATCCAGACTAGTTGGAGGTTTTTGTTTTTGTTTTGTTTTTTAACCGAGTTAGTTAGCCGGCTTGTATTAACTTATTGCTCGGGGCAAGCAGGCGTGAGTTCCCGTTTACACGACGCCGCTTTTCTAGTTTCCAGGACGCACGAATTAGCCTGGATGAAACCTAGGATAGCGCGCAATTTCCCCGACTCGGAGCAAACCTTCCCGTCGCCCGGGCGAAGGGAGTCGCCCCAAACTCAGACAAAGCCCCCTCCTCGCTTTTTCTCCCCCATAAAACCGGGTTAGGAACGAATTCGATGCTTTGCTCCATCGGCAAGAGTCTGACTCTCTCCAAAAACCGCACAATTCGCGGCCCCAAATCGGGCGAGAAAACGATTTTTGTCCCGACTAGCCAACACCCTCCTCATTGTTTTGTCCCGTAAAGGGAGAAAGAGAGAGAAAAGGACAAACCGAGGAGGAGAAATGGAGCGCCCCAAAGGTGATTTCTTACCTGAGTTGCTTGGGTTCATTTCTGGATGGAGAAGTAAAATTCCTTTGCAGAAGAAAACGGTCCGGATAGGATCTCCAAGAAGTCGGATGAGGCTGCCGATATTTTGGGGAAGGGGTTTTTATATTCTTCGGCCCTGGGCTCAGTCTTTGACCCTCCCCACCGCTGGGCTTCTTTATTGCCCAATCGGGGGGGGGAGTAGGGGGAGGTCGGGATCTTTGCCTTTTAAAATAACCCTGGCTGTTGGTCCCGCTTCTCATTTACATAATGGAAAAAGAGGAAGAAGAAAGAGCAAGGAAACAGGACTGGGCCTTCAGAACCTCCAATGGGCCTTCAGTGGTCTCTGCTCTTAATTTGGTTGCCAAAATCCACTTTATCTGGTCTCAGGTGGGTGCAAGAAGTTGGGGCCTGAAGGCTCTTGGGAGATTCTAAATTCATCGATTTTAAGAACCCAAAGTCTCCCCATTTGGGCTTCTGGATTAGGAGTCTCTCTTCATGGAAGAGATATTTAAAGAGATATATGAATATTTAAAAACATTTATTGCAAGCTCCTTAACCATAATGACCATGATGGCTGGGGAAGATGGGATCTGCAGTTAGCACTGCCCTATCTATCCTCCCCTACATAAGATAGGTAAGCCAGTGTCTTGAATTGCAATACATTCTTGAATATACTCCCTGGGGTGAGGTAGCTTGCAAAACCAAGTCTCTTTTAACCATGGTTCTTACTGCCCGACTTTAAGTTTTAGCAGAATGGTTGAACCAAATCAGGGAATCCTAAGCCTCTATTCAGCCCAATTCAGGAGGCCTCCAGTCATGAAACCAGAACATAAGAAATCCCATTAGGACAATGAAATAAGGCACAAAAATATCCCACTCCCCCTACCCCATAGCCTACTTCCCCTTAGTAAGGCCCAACTCTTGAAAATTTTCCTGAAGACAAAGATCAGGGTTAGTCAAATATCTAACTCAACCTGTAGAGATTCAACCTAGAAATAAGATGAAACCACCCAAGGGAACAGTTTGACTTCAGAAGTTGTGGGTGCTTCATCATTGGAGGCTCTCAAAAAGAGGCTTGATGGACATCTGTCAGGAATAGTAAAAGGTCCCTTGCTTGAGGAGGGGGGTTGGACTAGATGACTTACAAGGTGCCTTCCAACTCCGTTCTTCTAAGTCTCTTCGCACTTAAAGAGAAATGTTTTCTAAAGTTTCTTTGAAGGCCCAATGCTGGGGGAAAATTAGCTAAGTGGTAGATAAGAAATTTCAAGTTTTGGACAACACATTTATGTTTCAGGAGCAGTGCCTGTTGATCTAGGTTTGTGGCTCCTAAATGGTTTGAGCCTGGCTTGCCTTCAGAAGTTGTGGATGATCCATCACTGGATGTTTTCAAGAGGAGCCACTTATCTGAAATGGTATGGAATCTCATGCTTGAGTAGGGGATTGGACTAGAAGACCTCTAAGGACCCTTCCAACTCTGTTATTTGGTTATCTCAGCAAGTGGACATTCCCCTTTCCAGCTCTGACCCCCATTTCTCTCTGCCTTAAGCCTGATTTTTATGACAACCCCTTCAAAAAAAGAAAAAAAACCACTTCCTTTTTTGAATTTACTTAGCATTCCTGGTTCAGAATATTTATTTTTGCTCTACACTAGAAGGACTAACTTGATAGATATCTATAAATAAAACGGGTTTATTATCTATAGCTACTCATATTATGGCTTGGATGCTCCAGCCCTGGAATTGGCAAACTCTTTTAAGTAGCCAGATTGCCTGGGATTGCAATCAACCTGCAATAAGTGGCATTTGTTTGTGAGTAAACATGACTAACGCCCCATAACCCCCCTTCCTGGCAACTCTTTTTTTTTTTTCAAAGTGAAATCACACTTTATCTAAGCGTAGACTTCTCATCTGGGGGAAGCTTCACTTGATAAAACTTGGCTTTTGCAAATAAATGGAAAAAAAGGGCAATTCAAACCTTTCATTGGGTACTCTGTATCCACCAAAGCTTTCCCTTTGCTTGTGCTTTCCTAATGGGATGCAAAGCTTGGGTTTAACAGGCTTGTAAAAGGTTTGGCACAAACCAACACAACAGTAGGCAGATTAACAATATGCATATTATCATAACATAGATTAACCAGGTGCCCACAGTTTAACCTGTGGACTTCGCTGTCATATTTTCCAATGAGGCTTTATTTCAGGGCTAAAGGCTGATACTTGATACAGATATAGATTAACAGTTGGAAGGGACCTTGTAGGTCATCTAGTCCAACCTCTTGCCCAAGCTGGAAATGCTACACCGTTTCTGACAGATGTCCAGTCTCTTTTTGAAAGCCTCCAGTGATGAAGCTCCCACAACTTCTGAAGGCAACTTCTGTTTCACTGGTTGATTGTTCTTCCTGTCAGAAAGTTCCTCCTTATTTCCAGGTTGAATCTCCCCTTGATCAGTTTCCATCCATTATTCCTTCAGGTGCCTTGGAAAATAGCTTGACCCCTTCCTCCTCTCTGGGGCATCCCCTCAAATATTGGAATATTACTCTGCTGTCTCCCCTGGTCCTTGCAAAATGTTAGGAAAATAAAAAGGTAAAATTATCCCTTCCAGATTCTGCACGGATTCTCTATTTAAGCTTAGGAGATAGGAAGATGCAAGAAATCCCAGCTCTCCATTGGATACAGGAGGCCACAATCATTTCCTGAAAATGTGTAAATTGTTGTATGCAAATACACATATGAAAGGTATTACAAAGCTCTTTGGATGGCCCAGAGCCATTCTAGGTGGGGATAGAGGTAGTCCTTGATTTACCACAGTTCCTTAGAGACCTTTCTAAGTTACAACATCACTGAAAAAAGTGACTTTATAATCATTTCTTACACTTACGACCATCCCCTCCATGAAGAAGCCAGATTCACTTAAACAAGTGTTACCAAAATTAACAAGGCAGTGTTCACTGAGCAACTGTGGCCAGAAAGGTCATAAAATAGGACAAAATTCATTTAACAGCTCTCTCGCTTAGCAGCATAACTGTTGGCCTCTGGTAAGTCAAGACTGCCTGTAATCCTTTTTTTAAAAAGTGGAACACAAACTAATAGGAGATATTTGAGGCATTCTGAAGGGGTGAAATATGGAATCCTCCCCCCACCTCCTCTTCTATGGAGCTGGGTAAACACAAGAGTCACCAATCTCTCCCTTCCATGCTCTCTTTTGCCCGTCTCCTGCCTCATGCCCAGCTATCTCATATTCTAAGAATGAGCTGACCTCTCAGCTGCTATATTTGCTTCTTGGTCAGATCCATTTCCTGGAGAAACATGAAGGTAAAACCGATTCAAATTCTCAAGCCAGGAAGATTCAAAGCCCTTCAAATTCTGGAGCCCTGAGCATCCTTCTTCCTCAGCTGATGCTTGGAAAAAAGATTTCTGAATCCCTCAGAATATTGCCCTCATAATTCCATGAATTTATTTTATTTGCTGTTCCATTCCCTGGAGTGGTGCTTTTTTATCTCAGCAACACAATCTGGTGTCCTGGTGCATGAAGAAGAAAAACCCATAAGAGAATAATAAGTCTTGCATTGCCATCACCCTGACTTTTCAGCTGAGGTTCAAGTCTCTCTTGAAGCATGTGAAGTATTGGTACCACTTTATAAATCCTTAGGAAGGCCACCCCTGGGATCCTGCATCCAGTTTTGGTCACCACATTACTAAAAAAAGAGGTTGACACTTTGGAAAAAGTACAGAGAAGGGCAACTAAGGGCCTGGAGACTAAAACATATGAAGAACAGTTTGCAGGATTTGGGTTTGGCCAGTCTAGAGACAAGAAGTAGGGGAGACATGAGAGCAGTCTTCCAGTATTTGAGGGGCTGCCCCAAAGAGGAGGGGGTCAATCTATTTTCCAAAGCCCCTGAAGGCAGGACAAGAAACAATGGATGGAAATGAATCAAGGAGAGAAGCAACCTGGAATTAGGGAGGAATTTCCTGGCAGTGAGAACTTGCCTTCAGAAGTTCTGAATGCTCCATCACTGGAGGCTTTTAAAAAGAGACTGGACAGCCATTTGTCTGGAATGGTAGAATGGTAGCTTGAGCAGGGGGTTGGACTAGAAGACCTCTGAGGTCTCTTCTAGCCCTATTCTGTATCAAATGCTGTTGGGCAAATTTCAAGAGTCTCCACTAAGTCAAATCAGGTGACATCAAATCTGGACTTCTCAGGCTCCTTATTCTCTATCCAGCTGCTATGCACGACATAAAATCTTTGAAGTGGGTAAGAATCCTACCTACACTAATGGGTGAACAAGATGGCTGGCTTCTTATTGCTGGATCCTCTCTGGAATGAAAAGATTGTCAACATATGCAGTGAAGCTTCAAAAAGTTATGAGATAGGAAAAAAAGGTGAACCAGGATTCCAAAATCTTCTCCCAACTCCAGGGAGAAAGGTTGTTATTAAAGTAATACATTATCACCTGGCCATTGTTAACCTTTCCAGGTTATCGCTTTTGGGCGATACGATTTTGAATGGGTGCTTAACCCCCATAGTATCCTAATTCTGCATCAATTTCCAGCAGGTGAGCTACAAACACACCATTTTGAGATACCAAAGGCAGCATTTGGGGAAAATTTTCCTTGGGGGTTGAAAAGATGACCCCAATTCTCTTCTTTTTGATGCTTTTCCCCAACCTGTGCCTTCCCTCCCTGAAAATATCAATTAATCAGAGGTATTTGCAGTCTACTTATCTGCAAGGAACATGGCCACATCAGTAGAGGGAATGGCAAACCACTTCTGAAAAACCTTGTCAATAAAACGTGCAGGGATTTACCTTGCAGTCACCATAAATCAGAACAATGGACCACAATAATATTTACCTTCCCTAGCTAGCCACCAAAGAACATGGCCAAACCAGGGTGGAAGATCAGAAGCTGTCTCCTTAACTCTTTAAGACTGTTGGGTTGCCAATATGGGCTGTGCAAGGAAGGAAGGAAGGGAGTAATCCTGTCTTTCCTCCCAACTCTGCAACTTAAATGCAAAGCTAGCCATTTGAAACCCTCAACCGAGGGATCTGCAATTTAGAGCATGTCCTTCAATTTTTAGATGTGGCTGGACTTTTTGTCAAATTTACCTGGAAGTCCCTCTCAGCTACCTCTTAACCAACTATGGCAATAAAATATGTGCTTGAAAAATAGGAGGTGCTGAGAAAACTGGATTTGTGCATGTTTGAAGCACAGAGAAAGAGAGAGAGAGAAAATCAATTCCTTAGAAATCCAGAGGAAGAGATCCTGCTTGAATTGGAAAGACTTTCTTGGGGAAATAACATTTAGCTCTTGAATTAAAACAAAACCTTGAAGGGATCACAGCAGAAATTCATTAGAAAGTAATTGGAATTATTGCTGCTTTGCAGAGTAACAAAAAAAAGGAAGTTTGTTGAAAGTTTGAAATTTATTTATTTGGTCAATGACTAGCAACACAAGGCCAATAAAGAAAAAAATGCAACCAAAATCAACAAGAAGTGGGAGCAGTTATATATTGGCAACTCTAATATGGCATCCTCTAAATGCTTTATTATAATAATACCACATATATTTATCTAACATTAAGAAAACTAATATACTAAAGCTATAAATTAAAATGCATATCCTCTAAAATTCATAAGAGAACAACTAAGCAAAATAGTGATAAAATGAAGATCTTTAGTTCTTTAATTGGTTTTTTCCTGATTATTATTGCTGCAAAATAACAGCAATGAAATACAGTATATTACTTAGGCTTCAATTCTGCTTGGATCCTGTCCTAAAAAAATAGGTCATAATGAAACATATTTTATGCTTAGTGATAATGAGTCCACAAATTCACCTCAGCGTGTAGAAACAACTTAAAATATGGGCTCACAGATTATTTCAGTTAACTTCTAAATTACTGAATCCAAACTGCAATCTATCTGAATTCCTAATTAAAGCAGAAGCGTGTCCTCTAGAAACAGAGATGCATATAAAACCAAAGAGCAAGGACTTTTAAAAAAATCATGCTTTTTTCCAAATGTTCCATGTGTAGAAATAGGAATTATATGCCTTGTAACCTGCATCAGAATTCCAGATCATTAGAAAATGCCAGAGTATTCAAAACAGTTGGTGGCTAGGTGTTGTTTGCTTGCTCTTCTCTTTTTGTAATGATAATTTCCATTTAATGGGAGCGCTTTGCATATATAATTGAGCAATCCTTCCATCCCTTAATTTGCAAGGAAGGGAGGCATTGGCAAGAAAAGATAAGGGGCTTAGAGTATATTCCTTACTTCCCTATGCAGAGAGAGAACTATGTCTTAATACATCAAGGTGAGCCCCAAAGGGGCCTTTTCCAAAAGGCTGCTGGACTTTCTTGCTGGCTTTCCTTGAAAGCATTTTGTTTCTCATCTAAGAAGCTGTCTTTAGTTTTGATGGTGGAAAAAAAAATCAACAACCAAGAAAATCTAGTTGCCTTTTGGAAAAGTACTTTTGGGACAACCATGACCTCCATAGACACTCTTTCTTGCTTCCTTCCTTCCTTCCTTCCTTCCTTCCTTCCTTCCTTCCTTCCTTCCTTCCTTTCCTCCTTTCTTTCTTNCCTTCCTTCCTTCCTTCCTTCCTTCCTTCCTTCCTTCCTTCCTTCCTTCCTTCCTTCCTTCCTTCCTTTCTTCTCTTTCTTCCTTTCCTCCTTTCTTCCTTTCCTTCCTCTCTTTCTTTCTTTTCTTCCTTCCTTCCTCCTTGCTTTCTTTCCTACCTTTCTTACCTTCCTTGCTCTTCTCTGCACATGAATTCATGCAACCAAGTGGCCATAAAGGCTTTATGCTTGCGGGTTTTCTAAATTTGGATTCCATGGTTTTCTGAATAAATGGAAATCAGCCCCATATAACTTTCCCCCTTTAGTAATTTAAGCGAAATAAGGATTACTTCCATAAGGTCCCTTGTTGGTTCCCAGTTTGAGAAAGAATAGACTTTAAAAGTAACGACAAGAAACATCCCATGAATTATGGCTAGGACCATTGAATATTGCTTGGCTGATAGGTAAAGTGAATTATCTGGATGCTGAAAAAAGAATTTTGTATTTCTGAGGAAAACGGAGGAGAACAGATAATAGAATGTAGAGGAGAGTAACAGTGGGAAGGGACTTTGGAGGTCTTCTAGTCCAACCCCTTGCTCAGCCAGGAAACCCTATACTCTTTCAGACATATGTCAGGAAATACATGCCATGGAATTTAATGGATTTATTCTGTGTCTACAGTTGCAGATTTATCATAGTGCTTAAGGCCTCAGGGGAGAAACCAGGTGGCTGAGTCCTAGTCCCATCTTTCACTCTTTCCCGGGCTTAGGAAGGAGGCAAAGGCAAATCACTTCTGAAAAACCTTGCCAATAAAACTACAGGGATTTCTCACCATAAATCAGAACTGACAATGGACCACAATAATGTCTACATTTCCTAACTAACCATCTGTGTAGAGAACTAACCTATTATAGTCTCTAATTATTCTTGTTTGTCAAGGAAAAGCAGCAAAGGAGAAGTGCAATTTTTATGAGAAAGGAAAAAAAACAAGACTCATATTGGAAGACTGGTGCCTTTAAAAATAAAAACCAACATTTAAAACTTCTAACAGTTGGTCATACGTGGCCCCAGCTGGCCACATTTTTACTGTTTGGGAAACATTGATCTGTGAGGATTTTAATGTTTTAAGGCTGTAAGCCACTCAGAATCCTTTCCATATGAATGGGTGCACTACACTTAATAATTGATTCCAAAACTCTCAAGCAAAGTTATTTCAGAAAAAAATTGCATTAATATCTTTACTTTTCCATGGGTTGGTATTAAGGTAAACTAATCCTTCCAGGAAAAGAACCTTGAATTTTAAATCAATAGTATCCTGATGGCAACTGGCACAATAGTGAGTTTACTGAAGAGTAAAGTCTCAAAATGGTGCTTTAGAGAATAGCAGCGAATTTGAAAGAATCTTTTTATCATTTCAAGAACAACTTTATGCACTTTAGCTTTAATTGAAGTCAATTTGGTTGCCAAAAAGTACTTTCTGGATCTTGTTATTTTAAAATTAGAAGGAAGAAACTTGGAGAAGACTGCCAGAAGGCCAACTTTCAAGTGTGAAAGTCCTGGGTTTCTATATAGAAAGGAACATTTTTTAAACAGCTGTTATATATCTGCATTTCCAGTACGCAGAAATATTTTATAGGACCTGGTAAATAGTTAACAATGATGAACTTTCAAGTAGGACTGGCAGAAAAATAAAAAGAGGATCTTCTGGCGCTTTGACACAATGGCAAGTAATTTCTAATTTTTTAACATTTAGCCCAGAATTCCTCCTTCTTCATTTCATATTTTTCAGTGTATAAAGTTTTTGAATATCTTATCTGGTCTCAGGCAAGACAGCTGGTATCACAAAATGTAAAAAGGAAGAAGTGATAAAAATCGTCCATACTGCCAACATTCACCCTTCTTTTATAAGATGAGAGGATCTAATATTCTTTTTATTTTTATGGATGATACGACAATCTGCAAAAATAATGGCAATGCTACTCCCACTGTATACACATGTTTGAAGATGTTCAGAGAAAATTGCTGCTATGTTTAGGTCACATGTTTTGGACACTTTTTATTTTTACGTTTTATTTTTTTATTGCAATTATCTAAACTTCTTACTCACCCATTGTCCTCTCACAGAATGTAAGGATTTTTGTAAGTTTAGTTCAGTCCTTTTTGCAAGCCTGGAGTTCTCAGATCAATAGCTGCAAGAAGAAAAACGGAATTAAGCTTTTTTCTTTACCGCTGAAATTTTTAATGTGCTCACAAAACCATAAATTTAAAGCTAAATGAAAAAGTTTTCTATCATCAAATATCATGTTTTTTTCCCCTAAGCAGATTTTTTGAAAATTCTTTAAACAGTCTGAAGTTGTTTTGTTGCTGATTCTACCTGGATTTTATTTCAAAGAGCCCCATAAAGCCTGATTAACAGATGTTAAATTATCTTCATTTTTTGGTTTAAGCAGGAGGTTAAAAAGAATTGAAGTTGTTCTCGTCTAATTTAATATGTGAAGGGGGAAAATGCACCAAACTCCTGTTTTTTTTATCGCCCATGATTCTGCCCAAGATTTGTCTCAGTGATGGTGATGATTAATTTATTATTTTATTTATCTTATTATTAAACAAATTTATACAGCTGCCCAACCCACACAGAGGCAGCTCAAAAAGACGTGAATCTATTTACATGGTATTCTGGTGCCCTTTTGACCGATTGCCCCCACTGTTCAGGATCCAGTAGTGGTGGACTGGTGAAGAACAATGTTTCTTTAACTAACACACTGAAGCACCTTTGTAGAGAGGATGTCTCAGCTGCTTTCAAGGAGTTCTTAGTCTCCTTGTATCATTCTTGAAAGAATGATATCAGTAGCTCCAGAAGGCCCAGCTCCTGGGGAGGTGGGGAATCTCATAATCTTCTCATGCTGATCCTCAAGGTCTCTGAGCAAGCTAACCTGCTTCTTGCCTATGCTGGAGACTTAACAGATTAACAGAGTTGGAAGGGACTTGTAGGTCATCTACCTCCCAACCCCTACTGTCCCAAGAAGCGACGCGCTACACCATTTCTGACGCAATGGCACTCCTGTCTCTTCTTGGAAGCTTCTAAAGGATGAAGCTCCACAAACTCTCTGAAGGCAAATCTGTAACCCACTAGTTATTGTTCTCACGGTCAGCAGGTTTCTCCCTTGTTTTCCATGTTTGATCTCTCCTTGTTCAGCTCTCCCTCCCATTATTCTTGTCTGGCCTTCGGGTGCTTAGAAAATAGCTTGACCCCTTCCTCACTCCCTGTGCAGCCCCTCAAGTATTGACGGCTGCTCCTCCTGTTCCCCTGGCCCTTCTCTTCCCTAGACTAGCCAGCAACAGTTCCTGCAACTGTTCATCATATGTTTTAGCCTCCAGTCCCTCTATCATCCTGGTTGCTCTTCTCTGCACTCTTTCTATGGCAGGGGTCTTCAAACTTGACAGCTTGAAGACTTGTGAACTTCAACTCCCATAATTTTTCTTCCAGTCTTGTTAGCTCAGGAATTCTGGGAGTTGAAGTCCACAAATCTTAAACTTACCAAGTTTGAAGACCCTTGATCTAGAGTATCAATGTCTTTTTTTATAGTGTGGTGACTAAAACTGGATGCAGTATTCTGCATGTGGTCTTACTCAGGTTTTATAGATTTCTTGGGTTTTTTTTCCCCCTTTAAAATATTTCACTTCTCATCCCAGAAGCTTCTTCAGCTTATTTATAATGTACCTGTCTGTGGAGATTCTCAGTCATCCAGCTCATAGTTGTCTTAAAGATGCTCTTTTTTTTTTCCTCAAAAGGCAGCTGGACTGTTTTTCCTTGAGGAGGAGGAAGAGGAGGAGGACTGTGGGCTCCTTGGTTCTCTTTAAGCTTGGTGGTTTTCTTGCAGAAATTTCATGACCCAACTAGGTAACATCATCAGTGCAAGAAGGGAGAAGTATTTTCAGAGAGGAGGAGGAGGAAGGAGGAGAAGTAGTAGTAGTAGTAGTAGTAGTAGTAGTAGTAGTAGTAGTAGTTTCATCTGTTGTGACTGGATGGTGGGGGGAAACAGAAGGAAAGTCAGAATAGAGCTTAATCATTCCAAGGTCCAAGGTTAAGACCTGAATTATAAGTTTCCACCAGTTTTAGACACACACACACACACACACACACACACACACACACACAAGGGCATGCAAAGGGAGTCAGACATAGAAAAACACACAACCTGGCCAGATTAACAACCACAGATTATTTAGCCTCACTGATAGGGGTTTGTACAAGGGATCAACTGAGACAATAGTTATTCCATTTCTTTCTTCTCCCCAAACTGAAGTGGCTCTTAAGGGTGAAGGAATGATTTTCACACCTTTTAATTTGATTGTTCTGTTCGTCTGCCAGACCTCAGCAATCAGCTGCCTTGTTATCAGCTTTTTACAAAGAGCCTCTCTGAGCAGTTTTGAAGGGCGGGGTGGGGTGGGGTGGGGACACAGGTTCCTTGGAAAGATCCCATTTATTTTCCTTTGGTTTAGCTGGGAAGCATTTTCCAACACTTTTAAGAACAGGAATGGTTGCTGTTGTTAGTAGCAAAATCGTGTCTGACCCATCATGGTCCCATAGACAATGTTCCTTCCTGTCCTCTACCATCTTCCGGAGTCCATTTAAGCTTACGCAGCTTTCGGCTCTTCTCCAGTGAGACCTTCCTTCTCACTAGGTGGGCAAAGTATTTTGAGTTTCATCTTCAGGATCTGGCCTTCTAAAGAGCAGCCAAGGTTGATCTCCTCTAAGACTGACCAGTTGGATGGCCATGCAGTCCTAGGGATTCATGGGAATCTTCTCCTCCAGCACCAGAGTTCAAAGGCCTCCATTCTTTGGCACACAGCCTTTCTTATGGGCCAATTGGGATAACCATAGCCTTGACTCTATGCACTTTTGTTGGCAGGGTGATGTCTCTGCTTTTTAGTGTGCTGTCCAGGTTTGCATAGCTTTCCTCCCCAGGAGCAAGCCTCTTTTAATTTCTTGGCTGAAGGATCTCCAATTCCAACCAGTTCTTCCCATGCTTCTCTGGTTAAAAGCTTCTCAATGGAAAGAAAAACAAAAACAAAACCCCTTTTCCTTTAAAAATGCATGCCCCCTTCTAAAGGCTGGAGGTCATCCTCAACGTATAACCAGAAAGGAGCCCAATATTTTTTTCCTCAAAAGTTTTTTTTTATTTGAATCTACATATACACAACAATACAATAACAGTGTGGCATCAATATACCATACATTTTAGTGTAGACAAATTTAATACTAATCATATCTCTTAATACACATATTCACTTTAAATCAAAATCCCTCATTGCTTATTTTCAATACTTCTCCTAGTGCCAACCACCATATCAGTTAAACACACCTAGTAATTTCATTATTCAATTTCCTCCTCAATTTTTTTTTTAATAAAAAATTCTCATTTGGCAAGCAGTGTGGTTCCCGGTTTCACATCTCAATACAAACATGACCAAAGTTGCCTATTTATTATATTTGTTTAGTTTCATACCACATTAACCTTATTAGCATTAAATATTAAACTTATCCAATTCCAATTCATATGATAACTTATTTCATTTTTCTTAGGATATTCTCATATCTTATTTTACAATATTATTTAAAATTCTCATCTCATTTCTATGTTCATTTCCCATATTATCTTTTTCTGTCATATTTGCAATTTTATCAATCATAGAGAATAGAATAGATATTGGAATGAAGAAATAGAATAGAACAGAATAGAACAGAACAGATACTGGAATGTAGAACAGAACAGAATAGAATAGAATAGAATAGAATAGAATAGAATAGAATAGAATAGAATAGAATAGAATATATATTGGAATGAAGAATAGAATAGATATTGGAATAAATAGAATAGAATAGATATTGGAAAGAATAGAATAGAATAGATATTGGAATGAATTGAATGGAACAGAATGGAACAGAACAGAATTCTTAATTGGCCAAGCGTGGTTAGACACATAAGGAATTTATCTTTGGTGCAGAAGCTCTCAGTGTATCTAAAAGCTATTGTGCTTAAAATTTTGCAGATTGTTAGGTTCCTATCATCAGCATTTCTTGGCTTTATTTTTTTTAAAGAAGGGACTTTAAAATGGTGTTTGGATCACATTATTACTGCTCAGTATTATTCTGTCAATTAGAATTGTGTGGTCACTGGAATTCAGTAATTTTAAGGAGTGCAATTTTAGAATATACAATTGCCTTTTAAAAACTTCACAGGAAGGAAGGAACAGAGGGAAGGAGGGAGGGTCAGAGGGAGGGGGGAGGAAGGGAGGGATGAAAGGGAGGGAGGAACAAAAAGAAGGAGGAAGGAAGAGGCAGAGGGAGGGGGGAGAGGGAGGGAGGAAAAGGAGGGGAGGAGGGAGGGGGAAGGAAGGAGAAACAAAGAGGGGGGAAGGAAAGGAGGGAGGGAGGGACAGAGGGAGGGGGGAGGAAGGGAAGGATGAAAAGGAGGGAGGGAGGGAGGAAGGAACAAAAAGAGGGAGGAAGGGAGGGAAAGGAGGGGATGAGGGAGGGAGGGAGGATAGGGAGGGGGAGGGAGGGAGAAACAAAGTGGGGGGAAGGAAGGGAGGGAGAAAGGGAGGGAGGGAGGGAGGAAGGATGGATGGATTTGACCACAAACCAATGAAATATATTTCTGATACTTCTGTAATAGATTCTCTACCACATCCAAAATGGAAATATACCACACAGGGTCTTTCCTTATATAGAGTTCATGTAGTTTCTTTCCTAAATTTGTATTCTTTGTATTTTGCCCTTCCAAAATTCCAGCTCTCTTTATCCCTAGAGATAGGACCAAAGGAAGAAGGAATTCCTCTGGGAGCATCGGTGAAGATTCTCAATCCACCAGGCCATGCTTGTCCTAAAGGTGCTTTTTCAGGAGGCAACTGGACTTCCTTGTTTTTCGTTGAGGACATTTAGCTTCTCCTCCAAGAAGCTTCTTCAGCTCTGACTAGATGGTGGGGAATGGAAGGATTGATACTCTTTGCAGACAGCTGGTCATTTGCATCATTTTAGAAGGTCGTTGAGGCCACTTAGAGGTTTATCTGTGTCCTCAGGGTCACCAGAGTAGTGGAAATGGTTCTTGTAGTCTGCAATTTTTCCCTCTGGAAAACCATTCCTCCTCTCACACCCTTCCAAGGGTGTCCATCCCAAATTGTATAAATCCTTCCATTCCCCACTGTCCTGTCAAAACTGAAAAAGCTTCTTGGATGAGAAGTGAAATGTCTTCAAAAGAAAAAGAAAAAACAAGAAAGTCCAATTGCCTCTTGAAAAAGCAGCTTTGGGACAACCATGACCTGGATAGGTACAGTCATAGATATATGAAAAGAAAAATCTCCTTTGGCTATATAATATTCCATGTTCTATAACAATGTCTATTTTAAAGAGCTGGTCAAGATAATGGTCAATATTCCTGCTATCACCAGTGGAGTGGTTTTACTTTTAAAATAAATTTCCCCTAGACCTTTAGGCGTATTGCTTTTCCAAACAAATAAACACACACACTAATAAATTAGTCCTACTAAAGGGGCCAAGTTCCCATTGTGATTATAGTAAAAGATTACTGTCTATATTTTGCTAATGTTCGTTTAGTAGAATTCTTCAACCTAACATTAGGGAATCAAAAGTTCAAATCCATTACAGATTTCTATATATAAATTAGGAGTCCCGCAGCTCCCTAAAGCAGGGGTTGCCAACCTTTTGGACCTCAGGGACCACCAAACTCATCATTTTAAATCCTGTAGACCAGAGACCCTGGGAAAATCCCCAAAAAAGTCTGCAGGAAAATTCCCCATCCCGTTTTCCTACCGATCGATTGTTCTTTAATTGGGTTCACAGGATACCATCTCCAGCTCCGTTCTGAGAGAGAGAGAGAGAGAGAGAGAGAGAGAGAGAGAGAGAGAGAGAGAGAGAAACTTTTGGCTCCATGCAAGGAAAGCAGCAGAAGCAGCAGAAGTCTTTCTTTCTCTCCCCCAAACTCCACCAGTAATGAGTCTTTGACAGTGCAGCCTCTTGGAGCAGGAGGCCTTGCAGGGTCCCAAAGATTCATTTCTGGTGGAGTTTGGGGGAGAGAAAGACAGACTTTGGCTGCTTTCCTTGTGTGCAGCCAAAAGCAGAAGAAGAAAGAAAAGGAAAGAAGCAGCCCTGGTGGCCAGGCCAGATGCATGGGGTGAGTGGGACAAGTCCTCCCCCTCTACCTTGTGTTGTTTGCAGTGCAAGAGATGCAAGCCTTGTGTTCCTGCGCAGCCTGGATTAATTGCTTTGGGGGTGACATTTCTCTGTGGACCACCAACATTTTCTTATGGACCACCAGTAGTCCCCAGCCCACTGGTTGGTTACCACTGCCCTAAAAGCTAACAAATATATTGTAATGTAAGATTTCATCATGTACCGCCTTTCATAACAGGTTTGTAATCCATGAAATCTTACGCAATCATGGATTTTATAGTTTAGAATGAGTCAGGATCCCTTGCTCTTTGATGTTGCTTGAAAAACAAACCTCAGTGGGAAAAAATCAACCCAGTAGTATAAATGTGGCCCTTTATGTGTTTGTAATGTCAGCTTTAATGGACATGTTTTATCTGCAGTACAAGGACTGATATTGGTTGAAAATAAATTTCCAAGGCTTAAGGAGTTTGCCTATCAGTTATTTTGTGAATAGCCCTTAGAGGTGTCAAATACATACATTCTTTGAGAAAAGTTTGGGGATGTTATCTACATCTTTTTTTAAAAAAAATTCTGAGTTCATTTCCAAGCCATGCAATATACAGGCCAATGTATAAAGCACATCCAGCGCTGTATTTTTAATACAGACCATTTTAATGCAGACCATTGTTACCTGCATTGTTACCATTTTCCATCCAGCAGTTATGAAATCACAATAGTAAAAAACAATCTGATGTCGCCAGACTGGGAAGCCGGGAAGACTGTTTGGCAGAATTGAGGGATTGGGGCTCCCCAACTATTTTTGCAATTTTAATCTGTTTTCATATTTAGACATGCTTGGAGATTTGTATAGTTTTTCTTATTTTCTATTGGTCTAGAATGGTGTAAGGTTTCCTGTTTGAGCAGGGGGTTGGACTAGAAGATCTCCAAGGTCTTTCCAACTCTGTTATTCTCTATTCTAAGCTACTCAGAGTTGCCTTGACTGTGAGATAGGGGGCAAATAAATTTGATAATAATAATAATGATATTAGACTTTGCAAAAAACAAACACCCACGTTACTTAGAACTGCCTATATACCCAGATGTTATCTTAACAACTCTTTTAAGTCCTTGGTTTGAACAGCTTGAACTGTTACACTTTTACCAGTCCCAGATTGAATTGAAGATTAAGCCATCATCAACAATAATAATAGACAATTCATCAGTTAATTGCAAAAAGTGGCTTTACTTGGAACAGCTTCTATCCTGTGGCGATATCTTTAACACCATCAACCACCAATTTCTGCCTTTCCCAAGTCCTTAGGAAGGACTTGATAAGTAGATAAAAAATCCAGTCTGAACACGTGATGGACCATAATAATAACTGGAAACATTTTATGGACTTTTTGCTAAAGGAAGAAAAAGGTGAAATGACAATTTATGGATTTCAGATAAGAATTAAACCAGGGGTTGAAGGCTCTTGGAAAAGGTAAGAGGATGAGGAGATAATAGGCTTATTAATATCAGTCAAAGAGAAAGTTGGAAGTCATATTTTATAAGTTTATGCTTTTTTTCTCTTCTCCTGCACTTCTTTCTTCTTCTTCTTTCCTTCCTTTCTTTACATTTTTCTTTATGCCAAATCCTTAAGAAATATAAATTACCTGTCCCTGCCTAACATCCCTGGATTGTTCTAATCTGTGATAGATTCTTAATGCCTTTTTTTAATTGATTGCCAAATACAGAGAATTGGATCATCTGTGTCAGTCAAAGGAGGTTTTCTTTGAAAATTAAATGATCCTGGAATACTGTGAGAGGTAAGCATGGGAACCTTGAAAGAGAAAAAAACAATTTCTTTCTAAATAGTTTCAAGATTATTAGTTCTTTTTAGGAATATGGAACTCTGAACTATTTATCATCTAATGCAGCCGAAGAGGTTTACACTTCCAATGTATATAATACACCATCCTACATTTGAAGCCTTGGCACTTTGAACAACTAGCTTCTCTTATACATATATTTTAATGTATTTATTTGTAATTCCAGAATTTATAATTCTGGTTTGTTTGGAGTGCTTGGAAAGGAAAGTTCAGAAAGGAAACATCAGAAAACATAGGTAAAGGTAAAGGTTCACCTTGCACATCTGTGCTAGTCATTTATGGCTCTAGGAGGTGCTGCTCATCTCCGTTACAAAGCCGAAAAGCCAGCGCTGGTCATGTGGCCAGCAGGACTAAACACTGAAGGAGCAAAGAACACTGTTACCTTCTTCCCACCAAAGTGGTCCCTATTTTCCTACTTGCATTTTTTACTTCGAACTGCTAGTTTGGCAGAACTTGTGACAAGTAACGGGAGTTCACTCTGTAACGCAGTGCTAGGGATTCGAACTACTGAACTGCTGACTTTTTCTGATCAACAAGCTCAGTGTCTTAGCCACAGAGCCACATGTAGACCTTCAAAAGGTCCTTCTTGGCTTTAGGAGATCTGAAAAGGCTGGACTGTTTTAGCAAGTCTCAGGAGCCAGAAGCCTCTGGATGTCATTTTATCTTTTTACAGCTCATTTAAAAAAATTGCTCATGAATGGTTCAATCTGTTTATGAATGGGGAATCATACACCATTCAGAGTTGGAAAGGGGGCTTATAAAACTAGGAAAAGAAATAAATGTATAAGTGGGATTTCTCTCCGAGCTTCACCCCAGTTCCACAAACTGCACCTTCACTAAAAAGTGTGAAAGTCAACAATGATGAAAACCATCTTCAACTATATTACGATGTACTGCTACCCTACAACTTGCATAAGGACCATTCAACCATATAGAGGGGCTCTGCATTTCGGTGCTTTCGAACTGGGGTGTAGGAGAAGAGTCCTGAGAGTCCCTTGGAGTGTGAGGGGATCCAGTCAATCCATCCTAAAGGAAACCAACTCTTCCTTGGAAGGAGAAGATCCTGAAGCTGAAGCTCAAATACCTTGGCCACCGAATGAGAAGAAGAGGACTCCTTGGAGAAGAGACCCCGATGTTGGGAGAGATGGAAGGCGAAAGGAGGATGAGATGGTTCGATGGTGTCATTGACGCAATGAGCACGAGTTTGGGCAAACTTTTGGAGATAGTGGAGAACAGGGATCTCATGGTCCATGAAGTCATGAAGACTTGGACACAACTGTGACTGAACCAACAACAACTGCTCCTCAGAGACCAGGGAGGGCGCCTTAACCACAGCTTGTCACAATGGAGATCCTTTATGGATAAGAAGGGTGAAAGGTTAGCTTTGCACATGACTTCTCAGGCCAACCAACAAAGGGAGGAAGATAAAACAAGAGAAATATGGAAAGACCAGCCAGGAATGATAGGTGTGGGATACTGACACGAGGAGGTGGCAATCATTTGACCTTATGGATAAGTGTAAACACACACATACACACCATTACAGCAATGTGAGAAGTAGAAGTTCAACAGGCAACCTCCATCTAGCCATAACTTCACTAGGATAGTGCTCAGTCCTACACTTAGGAATTCAAAGCCTTCCAACTCTATTCTGATTGATTGAATTCCCAGTCAAGGAAAGATGTGGAGTACTGTAAGAATAATATTAAATTAGAATACTTTTTGGCCAAATGGGGTTGGACACAGAAGTGCTCAATGTACTTGCAAAAGCAAGAGAAATAATAATAATAATAATAATAATAATAATAATAATAATAATAATAATAATAATCTNTAATAATAATAATAACAATAATAATAATAATAATAATAATAATAATAATAATCTCTTTTATTCATTAAACATGAAACTCAGTCAACCGAACATTTAAAAATGATATTTTTGATACTCTTTTAAATCTTCACTTGACTGAGTTTCATGTTTAATGCATAAAATAATTAATAATTATGGTAATAATAATAAATAATACTGAAAACATCCAACCAGTAGAATGGAGAAATACAGGTACCCCTCCACTTACAACACTTCATTTCGTGAACATTTGAAGTTATGACACTGAGAAAAGTGACTTATGCCCATTTTCCACACTTAACCATTGTGGTATTCTCAGGATCCCATAACCCAAAGCTGAGATATGCTTGGCAGCTGATTCACAATTGTGACAATTGTAGAGTCCCAGGATCACACGATTCCCCTTTTGCAACAGATCCTCTTATCAATCGGGCCACTATCTGAACCACTGCGGCAATGTACTTTAACAAGAAAGGTTATAACCAACATCTCGTCTCGCTTAGCAGCCTAAAAGGCCATAACCAACATCTCATCTCGCTTAGCAGCCTAAATGTGGGGCCCAGTTGTGGTCTGTAAAGTTGAGGACTCCTCCATTTTACATGTGATGGGAATGACGCTGCAGGGTAGCAGAGCCGCTTAGGTATCCAGGAAGGAAATGGTGTCAGGACATTCAATTTATTTGCCTTTGTGTGTGTTGGTTTCACTTCAGGTGACTGGAGGAGTCATGAAGGAGACAGTCTCAAGGTTTATATGTAATTATTTCTTGCTTCAAAAGGGAGGGACCTGGCAGCTTGGCTCTCTGATCCCAAGCGCTATTACTGTCATCATCTATCAACTGATTATCTTCTGTTTGCTGAATTATTCCTGCTTAGCACATTGCCCAGGGCCTAAAATAAAATATTAAAGCCCCCTTTCCACCCCATTGTCTTTCAGGAAAATTAAACATTGGTCTGGCTTCTGATGGAGCAATTGATTGCCTGCAAACTGTTGGGGTTTGTTGGCTAAAGAGGTGGCTCTTTTGATTTAGGAAGAAATGTCAATCTTTAAGAAGGAGCCGGGTGTGTCTGGCCTAGGGAAGAGAAAGGCTAGGGGTGAGCAGTCTGTGATATGATAGCAGTCTTCCAATACTGGAGGGGTTCAGCAAAGAAGATGGGGGTCAGTCTATTCTCCAAAGCCCCTGAGGGCAGACAAGAAGCAACGGGTGGAAACCAGTCAAGGAGAGGCATTGCTGCAATGTCTACAAGAAGAAAAATTGGTTACCGAATTATAGCTGTGAATTTGTACCAATTTTTAGAGATAGAACAATCTTTGGAAAATGATATTTACACACATACTTATTGGCTCTCCACTCATATAAACCAGGGAGTAGCCCTGTTTGAGAACATGTACTTTCTTAACAGGGAAGTTTTTATCCACTATTAATGTATTACAATGTGTCAGTACTATTTTTTAATATATTGTAAATAGTGATGTCTGTTGCTGGTCTAAGACTGTAATAAAGTTATATTCTTCTTTTTCAATCAAGGAGAGAAGCAACCTGGAATTAAGGATGTCCCAAAAGTGCTTTTTCAAGAGGCAACTGGACTTTCTGGGTTTGTTTGTTTGTTTGAAGACGTTTCATTTCTTGTCCAAGAAGCTTCTTCAGGTCTCAGATTCAGAGCTGAAGAAGCTTCTTGGATGAGAAGTGAAATGTCTTCAAGGAAAAACCAGAAAGTCCAGTTGCCTCTTGAAAAAAAAAAAAAAACATCTTTGGAGCAACGTGGAGATTCTCCAGAGAAATCTAGAACTAAGGAATTTTTTTCCTGAGAGCGAGAACAATTAATGAGTGGAAAGGGTTTCCTCCAGAAGTTGTAAATGCTCCAACACTGGACGTTTTTTAAGAAGAAATTGGATAAGCATTTGTCTTAAGTGATAGAGGGTTTCCTGCCTGAGCAGGGGGTTGGACTAGGTGACCTCAAAGGCCCCTTTCAATTTTATTGTGATGCATAATTGGGGCTCCCCTCCTCCAGTTTGTGTGTATGAACATGCACACGTACCTTTGAGCCAGTTTTTGATTTCTGGCGGTTGTCTGGGCAAGTCCCTGCCGTTTTCTTCACCAGATTTCTGGGTGTGATTTGTCATTTCTTTTTGCTAGGACTGAAAGAGAATAATAACTCATCCAAGGACACACAAACAGTTTTGTTACAAAAGCCGGGACTAAAATTCATAATCTTCCACTGCTTTAGTCATTACACTGACTTGATTTTAGTGATAATGTACACTACTTAATGCAAATGATCCTGAGGTGGAATTCAGAGGGTGAGTGACAAAACCAGGGAGGGGAAAAAGAATGGACAGAAACAATGTTAGTGAAGAGAGCTAAAGTTATTCTGAGTCTTAGGCTCCCCAATGTCTTTTAGAGTCATTTCTCAATGCATTTGTGTGCGTTCTGAGATTGTGAGTCAGTATGGTGCACTTCGGGGACACAATACAAGGCCTCCAATTTAAAACTCAGTTATCGGTGGCTTTATAATAAGTGATGGTTTAATTTTAGACTCTCAGGATTCTCGTTCATTTCTGGCCATCCCTCTCAGTGATAGCTCCATAAAAAGCTCCTCAGTGTATCCTTGTTTTTGTTTTCTGACCAAGATTATGGAAAGTTTTCATTTGGAGTTCAGCTTAAACCTGGAGAAGAACAGCTGCCTAATTTGCAAATGCAATTCTCTCTCCAAGAGCACAATCTTGAGACTTCAAGCTGTTCTACAAAAGATTCTCCAATAGTCATATGATGGAAATCATGACTCACCTTGTTGGACTGATAGGGATCTATTCATGGTACACCCCAACTGAAAATGCAGACAGGCAGGAACTTAGCCAATCTTCCAAAGAATCAGAGTTGAGCTGGAAGGGACCTCCTAATCTTTAACCTCAATGACTCCTACTACTATAGTACTATATCCCTTTTTAGCCTGATGGATCAAGAACTGACAAATTGGTTCCCCCTTCATGAACCTGTATAAAATGTGGCCAAAATACTGCAGTGTGAAGCATAGAATAAGAACGGAATAGAATAATAGAGTTGGAAGGGACCTTGGAGGTCTTCTAGATGAACCCCCTGCTTAGGCAGGAAACCCTATACCATTTCAGACAAATAATTGTCCAATCTCTTCTTAAAAACTTCCAGTGTTGGAGCATTTACAATTTCTGGAGGCAAGTTGTTCCACTGGTAATTGTTCTAGCATTATTAACACTTCACATGATCTGGATGCTATCACTCTGTTGATGCAGCTCAGGATTGCACTGGCTTTTTTGGTGTCTACAGCACATTTCTGGCTCATATTTAAGTGATTGTCCACTAGGACTCCAAGATCCATCTCACAGTTGCTACTATTGAGCCAGGTACCTGTAGATTTGGGGTGTTTCCCCCCCTAAATGTAGGACATTTACTTTTCTCATCACTTGTCCTACCTACCACAAGCCAGGTGCTCCACCTCAAAACTGATAGATACCTTTTTTAATATTTTAAGAAATCAAGAATGGCATGTTTTTAGGATGTCATCCCAAAATGCATTGATGGGGAGGAAAAATTTATATCCTGATCTGCATTAATAATATACTCTGTTGATGGTTATAATAAAATAAAAGATGTGAATGTGATGTTACATCATTCAGACAGGAGGAAGGGGAGGAGGAGTGTTGAAATCTGGGCATTTATCTCCCAACAAGGAGAGGCAATGTGGCCTAATGGTTGAGGCTGGAAATCAAGAGACTTTGAATTTAAGTCTTGGCCTTAGGTTTGAAAATCAGCTGGGTAACTTTGGACCAGTCGCTCTCTCTCTCTCTCAACCCAACTCACTTTACAAAGTTGTTGTTATTGTGAGGAGAATAGGAGGAAGAAGACATATTAGATATGTTCACCACTTTGTTGTTTATAAAAATAATACGGGTGGGATATAAATAGAGAAGTTTTATCAAAATTGTTGAGAATCCCTATATCTTGTCCTTTTCACCGTTGAATACCCTAGTTCCATATTTTTCTTTCAATTTTTAATACATTTCATCTTTCCAAGATTAAAAATGAAACACAATAGGGGGGAAAAACACTTTTTTTTTGTTCCTATAGAACAAAGCTATTCATGTTTACACTTTTAAAAAATCTGACCCAACGCAAAATGTTTTTTATGGAAACACTCCCCCCTGGTGTTCCTTTCCGGAATCCCCCCCTCAACTTGCTGCTTTCAATCAGGAGAAATTCAAAATGTTCTCAAATTGCAACTTTAAAGTAATACACATATCTCAGGGCCAAAGACATTTTTTTCAGCTCCAAATTTGCAAAACTGCAACCTCCAAAATGAGAAGTGAATATGTGCCAAGATTAATTCTCCAGAGTGACAAATAAAAATTAATGATTTTATTGGAACAGGAAGTAAACAGACAGACAGAAAATAAATATAGTATATGGTAACAGGCAAAAGTGATTATATTATTAGTAGAATTGTACAATTTGCTAAATGAAAATAGAATGGAAATTATTGTGTATTATAATGAGATTAGAAGGGGACTTTGTTTTTTTTTTAAAAACCATAAAGGTGGCATAATTAAAAACTAAAAAGTCACTTTGATTCCTCACCCCAGAACAAAAAGTATATTTATTAAGCCATGTTTGGTCCAGTGGTTAAGGAGGCTCTGAGTTCAAATCCCACCTTAGTCATGAAAGCCAACTGGGGGGGATTTGAACCAATCTCTTGCTCTCTCTCTCTCTCTCTCTCTGCCCAACCCCACCTCATAGGATTGGGGTCCCCCCTTTTTCCCCCCTCAAATATTTTTTTTTTATTT
>BHFT01000596.1:0-17771 GCA_004320025.1 Laticauda laticaudata | reverse complement strand
GTCCGCTGTGTCCTTTTTACAAACGTTTTGCATCCGTCGGCCAGTGTGACAGGCCCTTAAGCAAGAAGACAAGGGAAAAATCCTTCAGTGTTCAATGGAAGTTAATGCCCAAGGCCTCAGCTACATTACTACTGTTATTATTATTATTCTTTTTGGTAGAAGTTACTCATAAAAGCTTGCCAGCACCTATGATTGCATTATACTGTATTTCCTGTCATTATAATAGCTTCATCAGAACACCCAAGTTGTGTTTCATTCCTGAGGACTGGTGAGAATTTTTGTTTATTTTTTTGTTTGTATTTGAAGAAAAAACAAAAAAAAACATGCTTCTAAATAATGAATAGAAGGAAAGAGAATGATGTGTAGGTCACCTATCACTGCAGTCAAAGACTGAAGTATATCAGGTTATGCCTTAAGGGGGGGACCTTTCAATTGTAAGTCTGTATTACCCCTCGTAAGATAGCTGAGCTCAACAGTTACTCCAAGGAGTAACTTGCCTCATTGCATGGCAAGCTTTTACACCAAATTTGATTACAGTGGTTACAGAGAATTGATTTCTGGGGCTTAGGACAGTTGGCAAACTTGACTAGACTTAAAATAAAGCTCTTTGATTCCATCTGCAAAATTAGAGCAGATTTGATAAAGTAAAGATGTATCCTTTGAAGTATTCCCTATCAACATAAGTGCTAAGAACACTTGAGTGAAGGAATTTTAACAGTTTTGAAAGCAGTAGCAAAGGAACATCAATAAGGATTGCAGCTGAGGGCATGCCCACAAGGCAGAAGACTAACTGCATCTATCCTGCAGGCAAGAAGCAATTGCTAAAGATTTCAGACTTTTTAAAGTTCAGAGTTCAACTCATAAAAACTTTATGCTTAACTTGTGATAGGATTTTGCTACATGATTTAGATTTTGTGGAAGATAGTCAGGTAGAATAAGGACATTTAAGGGAAAATTCTTGCTTGCTTGACTGCAATGGAATGAATCAATACATTCTTTTTCTTCGCATGAAAAAGTGTTTGATAGGGAAGCACTCACTGGAGGAAGATGGCTTTATGGGAATGAAATAGTCCCCCAGGTAAAAATCAGAAATGATGGTAAGGTAAAATCACAGAACATAGAATCATAGGGCTGGAAGTTTTATCTTATTGTATCTTACAGGCTCCCCTCGATTGGTATACATTTCTGACAGGGTTAGACCAGATAGCAGCCATCCCTGAATCTAGATCTTGAATGGGATTTGCTATTAACAAACTTGGTTTAGGGATTTTCTTATTTCTGGAGCACTTTTTGCTTAGCAAAAAGCTTATCAAAGAAGACCTTGTTAAAAATGCACTAACTTTACATGATATGTATGAAAATTCACCCTCTTTTATTATTATGTTAGTTCTTTCACTCTCCCTTTTTTACATAAATGAATCCAGTATAGAAAAGTGGGATGAGTGTAACCCTAATGTATTTGCTTCCCAAGGTTTTAGCAGATTTGCCTCATAATTCTGATAAGCTAGCAATCTCCCATTTAGATCTTTATTCTAAACTGATGGATATCTTTATCAGCAACTGGCTGTCATCCATCCAGGATCTTATGCATGGGCTAAACCTGTATTATAAACTGATAATTTATAAGAAATTCCACTACCTCAGGATTTGTGTCTACAGCAGCATGTTGTATGTGCCAACATTACCCATACATTCATAATTAAACAGGTTTCTCTGTCAGTTGACTTTAGGCATTGTTTGACTTTACAGAATGATCCTCATCTCTGTTTTTTGGCTAAGGCATTGTCCAAAGATATTTTTTCTTGTCATGTGGCCAGCATGGCTATACACCAAAGGCGCATGGGATGCTGCTACCTTTCCACCAAAGTGGTACCTATTAATCTAACTTGCATTTGCATGCTTTTGAACTACTAAGTGGGCAGGAGATGGGGCAGTAATGGGAGCTCATCCCATTGCACGAAATTTGAGTCTCAAACCCAGGTTGTCAGCTTTTCAGTTGACAAGCTCAGTGACTTTAACCACTGAGGCCATCATGCCCCATCACATTCATAATTAAATAACTTTTATTCTGTAAAAATATTACATTGAAATATAGTACTACAAACACAGGTATTGGACTAAATATAATGAAGGCAGAGAAAAACAATCCTGCTTTGGGACTGCCAGATACAGGGCCATTGGGGTCTGCCTTCTTTTTGCTCCACATTTTCATCAAAAGTTATCACAGAGTATAGGGTTTCAAGGTGTTGTTTTGTTGTATACATTTTCTGTCATGCCTAGTGTTAGACTAGTTCCTTGCACCATAAACATGGCAACCCAAATACAACATCTAGTGGTGGGATTCCATATTTTTCCCTACTGGTTCTATGAGAGCATGCTTCATATGCACAACACTCAAAACCCACCCTCTGTGTCAGTGCTAGTGAGGTGAGCTGCCTTTTTTTAGCTCAGCTGAGGTGTGGCAATCCGCTCTGGCATGTGAATCAGCTGAACTAAAAAAACAAGGGAATATTGGACAGAAAATGATGGGGATGGGTGAGCGGGGCCAGTCAGAGGTGATACTTGCCATTTCTCTGAACTACTCAAAATTTCCACAACCGGTATGCCAGAACTGGTTTGAACCAGCTGAATCCACCTCTGACAACATTCATTAGGAATGCAGCAGAAGAGCAATGCCAGAAGATGAAAAGAAAAGCAGGTCGAGGCTGCTTCCATCTTCTCTGCTGCTGTTTTCCTGTCAGCTCTGGCTTTATCAGCAGCAACATGTACTGGAGGTAAACATCTTGGTGACCCTGGTAACTTTCTTGGTGATCACCTCTGACTGATTCCTTTCCCTTTTGGTTCTCATCCTTTCTGCTTGTAAAGGAACAAAGGGAGAGAAGATAGGTTACTATTTCTGGACTATACAGATACAAACAATGCTCGATTCTGTCTCTCACAAAGTTGCCCAACTAAAAGCCTTGGCCCCATTCTACTTAAACTCTCAGGGAAAAAAAGACAAGAAGGACAGGAAAATCAATTTTATAGTAGAAAATTCTTTCTAAGAGAAAGAACAATCAGAAGAAGAAACAGCTCTTAAACATCACAAATACTAGCACCATATCTCCCTCTGCTTGTCACTAATGAAGTAATTCACCTCCTGTAACCTTACTGACTAGCAAGAATTACTAATTTAATAAATTACCAATAGATAAGCAAAGGATGAAATAAGCAAATTAAAAATAGATGCAGCTAGAATTTACAACAAGCAACTCAAACTGTAATCTACAAAATCAAATAGAATAATCCTGACCTCAAAATTAAAGAAATGAAATGTTGAAGCAATTTGAAAACAATAACAAGGCAAAAGTTTTTTTAAAAAAGACCAAAAATAATAGTGTTGGTATTATTTATTTTAATCTGTTCTGATAGCAATAAAATTCTACAGCAATATACACACTAGGCTGTGATTTCTCCTATTTCCTTACCTCAAGACTGGTTGCTTTACCCAAGGCTTTGAATCATGACTTATCAAAGTACCTGGGTTTGTCCCACATGAAGTCACACACATATACAAACTCCTCCTCCAATCAGTGCTAACACTAACAAATCCAAGTATGTTGTGATTATCATCTACTAGAACTCTATTTGACCCAGTTAAGCATGTTGGCTAATTGCAATCCTTGAGGTTTGTATGAAGTATCTGCTACTGTTATTTACCCTTTCTGATACTTATACAGACTATGAAGCATCTGGAAAATCAAGTTTAATTATTGGAATAGACACTATTGGTATAATTTAATTCCAGCCCTTTGTTAGGCCCTTGGGACAGATAAGAACTGTACAAAGAATGATAATCATCTTTCCTAGTTAGATTACAAGCAATTCTAACAGAAGAAGGTTTGAGATTCTAAAGAGAATATCTCTTGGTCGGTTCCATTTCTCTTGAATAATATTTTAAAAGAAAGGAAGGTAAACAAATCTGATATATGAGATCTGCAGCCATGCTTTTTTAAAATCACACATACACACAAAACTGACCGCAAACACCTTAGACACTAATTTGCTGAAAATTCTTTAAGCAAAGAAATAGTGCATTGCATACATAGTCTCTATAGAAAAATAGACACAGACACACTGCTGAGCTTGTGTAGGCTTTGTTATACTAAGGGTTAGTTTCCTCTAAATGTCTAAATTACTATGCTATTTTATGAAAACTCAGTCTTCCTACTGAGAATTGATGCATAAAGGCATACAATAAGATATACATGATGAAACTCATTAATGTAAGGACAGGAAACAATGAATAGTCTGTAAAATTCCTCATTTTGTTATTTAATAGTACAAAATGCTTTGGAATATCATAAGTTAGTTTCCTTTACTATGTTACTATTACATTTTAATTCATAGTTGGGTAGAATAAATTTTATATTATGTGTTATAAACAGATGAAAATAGAATAGTAAACCTGCTGAAGAAGAAATCTATGACAGTTATAATGTTTGTTAGATGTCATTCACGACATTCATTCTTTTATTTATATACCATAGTGTTAGAATGCATGACAGATTTATAAAGTATAAATGATGCATTTATTTCAACGCTGGGGAAAATACTTTGAATTGAAACTACAAATGCAACAATACCGATGTACCTGAAGATAATATGGTACTGGGTAGAAGAAATGTAAGATAATTATTAAACATTATGTCATCCTGACATTGGGAAATGCCAATATGGAGGGAGCATTATGTGTTTCTCAAAAATGGGATGCAGGCCAGATCTCTAGTTGCTTATATTTATTTTTTCTCTCAATTAGTGGAAGTAAAGATACAATGAAGGAGTGACATTGTGGTCCACAGTTTTCCTTTTCCACTCCATACAGTGAAAAATGCCGAAATTAGACTTGAATTTCATTGCAAATGAAGAATTTAAAAGGAACAATAAATATGAAAGGGCATTAAAATTAGAGAGCCAATTTTAATATTTACAATGTTTTCCCCAATTTTCATTTTATCCAATGCTGCCAATATACTATAGAGCACCATAAACAGAGATGGTACACCAGAGATCATTTAAAAGTGTGACCAAAGTCATTTCCATCCCATATTGAGGTCTGAATCTTGACTGAAAGGAATCTATATAATCCATTTCATCTAGAGCTTTATGAGGCTGCTGCACAACCATCTTCTTAATTGTTTTCCTCAAAAAGGGGAGGTGGGCAAAATGTGTCCAGTATGGAGGGATCCAGCAATGGTTTCTTGAGAAGAGGGAGAACCAAACTCTCTTTAAAAATTGGAGGAACAACTTCTTCACTTTAGGAAGAATTCACCATCAACATGGCCCACCTACATGACATCACCTGGACAGTTTTAACTAGTCAGGAGGAACATGAATCCAAAGAATCAGGTTGCCAAGCTCATAGCTATACAAAACAGTCCACTTTCTCAGGCCAAACAGTTTCACACCAGTGCAAAATAAAAGAGCAAGAATTTGCCTGGGCACCTCCTTAAGACCTGCAATAAGGTCAGCATCAAGCTGAGAATACATTCAGGTAACATCAGTTTTGAACAAATTTCTCCACATAGTCACATAAGAGGATCACTGAACCTCATTAGTTCTTGCATGGCAAATGATATTTCTTGCACATCTTCCAATATGCCATTTGTTGCTACTTTGTCACACTGTTGTTTGTAGTCATTCTGGGTGATCTTCTTGCAGCAGCTAATTATTATTCTATAAATTACCTATGTCTCACCATATTGTTTCTGGGAGAGAAACTCTTTGTCTGACTCCTCTGATGAGCCCAGTCAGTGTGGTTAAACCTCAGGCATAGCTCTTATCTTCCTCAGAACACAAAACCACATCAAGGTAGTGCCCCACCGGGGTTATTAATATAATTATGGCTGGTTACACAGTCAGTCATGTGTTTAGACTGTGTTTGGCATTGCTATCTATTGGGTCTTCCCTAAAGTTGTGGAATAGACAGGTGTTGTTGTTTGATGATGTTAAAGGTATCATTGCAGGATATAAACGCTTCCAAATAATACTGCTTTTTATTATGATTATTTAGTGCTGTCATTAATTGGAAATTCATAGTTAGACTTATTAATTTTCCAGATTACAGCTTTATATATTTGTTCTGTAAAAATTATGTCATTCAGTGCAAAAAAATTGTTCCTATGAGATGTATGCTTTCCCCTGACTTCTATGATAGCCAATAAATACTGGCTGATCTTGCAACCCCCAGGCGGCCCGTTTAAATAATCATTAAGAACAATTATTATGGCTAGAAAGAGCTGTAAGTGGCTTCTGTTGGAATGGCTGCTTATAATTAGACAATCCTTTTTCAGAAAGAAAATGAATGTGTAATCTGAGAACAAAACAAACAGTTTGAAATTCTAAGCTAGCTGTGCCAAGATCTAATGTATTAGACAGCCTCATAGTTAGTATAAAAAGCAGAGCTGATGTGAGAGGGAGGAAAGAATGTGGTCATGATATCAGGAGATGGTTACTAATGGTAATGTGCTTCATTTTAAGAGGAGTAAAAATAAAACCTACCTGATTTCTGAAGCAATTTGCTTAGATCATCCTCAAACATTTGGTTTGTTGGTTGTTTTCTCTAAATACAAAGGCAGACAAAGCAGCAAATGATGCAATACATTCCATCTCCTTTAAAACCTGGCCTGATTATTATTTATCCAGTCATCACTTCACTGAAGATAAAAAAAAAAACCTAACAACAACTAAGCATGTACTCAACTCTTACAATTGATTGATATTTAGTTCATTGGATTGACAGTGAATTCTTATTATTTCTTAGGATTATATTCCACCTTTCTTGTAGGGATTCAGGCTGACATACAAAGCATTACTATGTTATTTCCTTTCATGACATTAAGGTGTTTTTATTTTTTTCCGATCTAACCGAATTTTAGGAAAAAAATTATAATAAAGGGCTTGGGACTTTGTGTGTGTGACTGTTCTTTAATAAATTCACCCACTGAAAACAGAAGAGAGCAGAACAATCATTTTCCTTCAAGTGATCTAAGGCAGTATGGAGCATCTGTGTTTGGATATGTGTGTATATCCTACTACAAGCATGGAAACTTTTGTGTGTGCTCCCAGTTCAATCAAAGTTGTAGCCTTCAGTAAAAAAGATACATTATCTATTCCATAGACTAATAAGATATGTAGACCTACTATAGAAAGGTACACCTGCTTCATGTTTTGGGCTAAATAATTCATTTTGTACCATAGCATGCAATGTGTTGTTCTAAAATCATATATACTTTAGGAATGTTGGTCTATGAAAGCTTGGCAAAACTAACCAAATATAAATTCTAAAAGTCATATGGCTTCATCAACAAAAAACAAACTAATATATTGTACACAAAGAAAATGAGGCTTTTATGCTTGACATATGTTTTAGATTAGCATTATTTTTACGAAGTCATCAAGCAGTGAGACTATGCTAAATTAATTTTGGATTGTATTTCTATTAGTAAAACTCTGAATTTGTAACTAGGATGTAATCATTATACATCTGTGTTTTGTTCTAATTTATTTTTTAATGTACTTGTTCTGATTTGAAAGGCCATGACACTGGAAGTTCCACCCTGCAGCACCTGCAAAATTTAGGCACAAAGCCATCTGGTTGACTGAGAGAATGCAAGACCAGATCCTGGGAAGATCAGATGGGGAGGGGAATTGTTTATTTGGTTAAACACCTGCGGATACATCGTCTGGGAGTTTAAATATATTACAGTTCTTGTAATTGAGGCAAAAGAAGATGCCGTTTACATGAGAAGAGAAGGAGTCCATGGTTAGATGACAGGAAATAATATTTCCCATAGAGTTTAGGGAGTACATTCTTTGTAATGGGGTTAGCTAATCCAGATAGTAATAAGAATAAGAAAGTCAGCAATCATAATCACATTTAATAGATTCCAGATGGAAATATATAATTGTTCTCATTATCATTGTATAAACTCCAAGGAAATACAATCCCAAGATACTTTCTCTTGACAATAAACCAAGTAGAAAAAAATGACAGTGGGTTGTGATTATACAGATAAAGTTGCTCAAGGACGATGATGATATCCCAAAACATCCAATTTCTAAATAAACATACGATTACTGTAACTCATGGAAATATAAATAAAAACATGACTGAAAGAAAATTTTATTTAACAGGATTTCTGCTGAATTAGATAGCAGATTGCTAAAACATTGTAGACAAGTTAGAAAAGGAGCATATCAAAAAGTGTAGATGTTATTTTACTTTTACGTGCTGTAAAATCCAGAATGAACCTAAGGAGAATTGGAACTTTTTACTGTACAGCTATCATTTTATTTTGAGCTGCCCAGGCCAATACAATTGTAATCTGAGAAATCATGCCCCTTGTGCCCCAAATGACTTTTGTGTAACTCTTTATAAACCTTCAATCTGCAAATGCTTTCCCTGCTACACACAAAATGGGCAAATTATGATCCCAATGCCAATAATCATTGATTGGAACAAATGGAACAAATTTGAAATTAATTAATTAATTTCATTTCTAGATACATTAATTAATGTAATCACAATTGTGGATATAAAATACATTTTAAAATTAATTTTGCCTACCTTTTGAAATTAAAAGTTTGAAAGGACGTATCTATATTGCTTAATGAAAGTTATACATTCAGAACTTAATGCAAAACCTGAGTGTTTCATCTTGTACATTGGGTGACCCATAATAATATGGGTTATATCATTCATCTTCATTCTAGAAATGATACACATTATGAGAATGTATTCACTGGATATGAGCAGAAACAGATTTATTTGAAACAGACAAATCAGTTCAAAAATCCTAATTTTTTTTCACTGTAAGTCTTTAGTGCACTGGAAGATTTATAACTATTTTTAATAATCAGTTTACATCCAACTGTAGATGGTTTTTTAGTCTTGTGAGTTGGCCTGACTGGCTCCAGTCCTCCTCATTTTCATTTATTTAACATTTATTTTGATGGCTTGTTCCACTGAATATAATCAACATATTTAATGTTTACTGAGCATTAATGAGCAGTGAACACATTTTAACTGTAAAAGAATGCAAAAGAATAACATTAGGTACATCGATTGAGTATAATTTCTGGGACAGAACCAACTTATACAGGATAAGGTTTTCATACTCATGTCTAATTTCATCTTGTAACTGGAAAATTATATATGGAAGGGATCTAAATTATGCATTATTTCCTTAAAATATTAGTTTAGCATGTATACATTCCATATACAAATCTAAAAAGCAAGCAGTAAGAAAAAGAAAATATCTCAATAATAATTCATTTTTACTAACAGAACAAATCTTTTTTTATTTTGTGCTAAAATTCAGATTCTGGATCTTTTTAAAAATTGTTGTCAAAAGATAATTTTGAAAGGATTATGATGATAACTTAATTTTATAATGTTAATTATAATTTTTAAAAAATCATTTATTAAGGTATGATTATATTATACTTTACAATGATGTTTGTTTCTCAGCTATTTGTTAGAAATCTGCTCCATGAAATGGTATGGAATCAGAAATTGAACTCTCCTTTTTTCCCCTCCCCATACAAACCTAGTCTGCTTTCTGCTTCCAAAGCGAAGAGGCAGTGAAAAGCATTGAAATGTATGTTTCTGTATTCTGACTGGATCAGAATCTGTATTTTACAGGAAGTATCCCTTAGAGAGGTACACATCTCAATTACGCTTCATATTCTAGTAAGACCGCCTGGAGTTAGAAGCTATCAGACTTACAGAATTACTTGATCCACAGCAGAGTTGAAGTATTGCTATTGTACTTTTATAAAAACAAGAAAACCTCTTTTTAACAATGTTTGCTTTTCTTTTTTTTACCTATAGGCAGTGGAGAGAATAGATATCTACTTGGGAGCCTCTCAGTGGTCTATAAAGCATTTTTTTTTAAAAAAAATTCAAGATGTGTCACAGTATTCAGTCTTCTTCACACTTTTAATTAAAATAGTTTTCATTGAAAAATAGCTATATATGCATACATACCCACATTTCAATCATGATAAAGAATAATCTGCATGTAAAGAAATGTACACTTTATTTATGTAATTGCTGCTTGAATTGAAATCTCTAATTGGGGAAATTCAGGATAAGCTGAATTGCAATTTGGATGTACTGTAAATATAGCCATTCATGTGAAATTAAAAATATTTTATCAAAAGCTGATGAATAACATCTAAAAATAATGTGCCATCTAAAATCATTTTTTAAAGATTTATTTCTCTAATAAATAAAGTATTACAGTAAAGTATTACAGTATTACAGCTGTAAATTAATTCTTTTGTTCAAAATTACTGTCAAAGACCCCAAATTCTTGATGTTTTGCTACATTCCTATAACTGGGGATTGATCAAGAATATAGCCTTGACAAGCAACATTGACCCTAAAGAAGACCTGGACTTTTTATGACATGTGTGGATTGTTTTTATTTTGAAGGCTACTTTTTTTAAAAATTTATGAATTCATAGCCCTATTGGTTCACCCTTCTACAATAGTCTCAGTTTCTTATGTGGCTCCTTGGAAAAATTAATTGCCTACCCATGCCCTAAAGTGTTGTTTCATCCAGGAGTGGGGTTCAAAAATTTTAGCAAGAGGGTCTCTGCCTGGTTGCTGGGTGTGTGTGGCCATTATGTGCATGGCCTAGTTGATCTCCTGCACCACAGCAGGGGGAGCATTTTTGCCCTCCCTGAGTTCCAGAAACTTTCTTCAAGCATCCGGGAAGGCAAAACTGCCTCCCTGGGCTCTGGAGGCTTTCTGGAATCCAGAAACAGGCCCATTTCCAGCCTTCCTGATTTTCTGAGAGGTCCATTTTTCACTTTCCCCAAGCCTCCACACATATCCTGCATTTACCTGCATCCAAAATTGGCCACGTGGGGACTCCTGGGAGAGGGGGGGCAGGCAGGGCCAGCCAGAAGTGGGATTTGGGTGTTTCTTCAAACTGCACAGAATCTTAACTAGGAGATCTCCCAACTCCTGCGAACCCCCAGCAGCCCACCCCTGGTTTCATCCTCCAGTATGCAGACCTAAACTTCATGCCTTAATTTGTCAGCTCCTAAAATTCATTTGATTGAACTAGTTTTGACGCAAATATCCTCTTTTTTTCCTTTTCATTTGCAATAAGGTCTTGCAAGGAGGTCCATATAGTTTGTCTCTGGTAATTCAGATAAAACTTGTAGGACAAAATTTCTTGTTGGAAGGAAGTCACACTCTGTCACTTCCTGTATGCATTGTTTTAAGTTCTGAGGTATCGCTTTTCCTCATGCAATATTTTTAGTCATAGCCCATAATGTTAGCTTCATTTTATTTTTTTACTAATGCAATTTGGGAAGAGCAGACAGCAGGCTTATTTTTCTGTAATGTTTATGTAGCTGAGGTCTCCCCCCTCCTCTCAAAATTCACTTCAGATTTTTGTTTAGAACTATGAGAAATGAGAACCATTTGAAATTTGAGTGCATATCATATCCTAATTGAAATTCTGGCAAAATTGTAGCTGAACTACTGAGTGTTCTCTGTTAAAGATCAGAAATTGCACAGCACCTATGTTCGAAAGACTCAGAAACTTTCTCTAAGAAAAAACTTTTTTTACAGAGAGTAGCACTTGATATGCTGAAGATTTTGTTCTAAATCATCAGGAAAAATTACCTTTGATTAAAAAAAATAAAATGAAATTGAAGTTTGGTATAGTGGTTAAAGGACAAGGCTAGAAACTGGGACCGGTGAGTTCTAGTCCTGTTTTAGGCACAAGACCAACTGGGTGACCTTGGACCAGTCACTCTCGCTGAGCCCTAGGAAGAAAGCAATGGCAAACTTCTGAAAATCTTGCCAAAAGATTTCAGGTAGTTTCCAAGAATCAATACTTATTCAAAGGCACAAAGCAAACAAAATGGAATTGCATCTTATTGATTTTAAAAATAAGATTACTACTTAATGATTTAAGAATTTTGCTTTTCATCACTTTGAAAATTACAAATTGGAAACATTTAAAGAAGCCATAGAGGCTGCAGTCTTCTGGTTGGCTATGAGATCCCCAACTGATAAATTTTGCAGCTTCACAAGTATTGATTTTTTCTTGAGATCTTATGGAATAGATTTTGTCACAAATATTAGAAATTAACTTTTCCAGATTAATTTCTGGGCTTGAAGCTATATTGAATGAATCAATATGGAATGTGTGTCTCTGTTTGTGTCTCTGTGTTTGGTTCCATTTTCTGGCCTAATAGTCTAAATATTTTGGAGTAGTTCTTAAGAAAGCAAACAAACTCACACATGCATGCTTATTAGCTACTTGAATTATCTATTCAACATTAGATAAAATTAAGTTCTAAAGAAAATTAGTGTTAGTTTATGTATGCCTTTGACCATTTGGCTTTCCGTGTGTGGTTTATTCATCCTTGGTTTTATTATTGCTATAAGACCTAAATCAGAATTCTTTTTCCTTTAAGGGAAGGTTTTCACAGTATTTCCTTCATAACTGCCTGAATAAACTTGGTGAAAGTTAAATGACTGTAGTAGAGTGAAATATTATTTTAAGTTTATTTATTTAGAACACTGAAATATCAGTAGGAGCTCTAATTCAGCTCCCACAGTCCTTCAAAATTTTAATGAGAGTAGGTTACAAACCAAAATAGAATTTTTAAAAACTTTTTCTGGTTCTTTATTTTTGTTTCTTTTTTGTTTCATTTTTAATATGCACAAATAATAATAAACAATACAATGGAAACCTTAGAATTAAGTATTAAGCTTAAAACAGAAAGCCTTATTATCCCACAAATTTTGGTCCTTGACAATAAAAATTCTATTGAACAAAAAAATGTTTGCAGTTGCTTATTAATGCCACATTTAATTTTAGGTATAAAGTTTAAATAACTTTATGCATATAAACATTAGTTTATCATAGATTAAATCATAGTTGGTGTAAACATTTTTATTTTAAAAAATTTACATTATCAAAACCATCAACATATGAATAGGATACTATCACTTTCCCTTCTCTAACTAATTATATAGCATTGAAGCTATTAAAAGAAAATTTTAACAATTTTGGAACATAGAGAATTTTACTGGGTAGTACTCAGTTGCTTTTAAAGGAATTAAAACATGCAGGATAAAACAGGTTACATTAATATCACTTTATTTTTAAATTGCATATAAAAATTTCTAATAAGGAGATTTTTTTTCTGTCAATTGCATATAATTAATAAAGGCTGAATTTGAATTTTGAAGACCAAGATCATAAGCTGCCTGTGAACAAGCACTGCTTCTGTTCATAACAAGTTATGAAGTCAGTTACATTCTCCCTTTATAAAATCATATCATTATGATCAGTGGTGGGATTCAAATTATTTAACAACTGGTTCTCTAATGTAACCTTAATGATTGGATGGGTATGGCTGGGTGAGCATGTGATTGGGTGGGCATGCCAGCTTGACTGGTCTCACCCTTATGAATTTCTCCTTAGTCTAACTCACAATAAAATAGCATTGTTCCAATATTTAGAATAGAATAGAATAACAGAGTTGGAAAGGACCTTGGAGATTTTCTAGTCCAACCCCCTGCTTCGGCAGAAAATCTTACAGACAAATGGTTATCCAATCTTTTCTTAAAAACTTCCAGTGTTGGAGCATTTACAACTTCTGGAGGCAAGTTGTTCCACTGATTAATTGCTCTGACAGGAAATTTGAGGAACTCCAACAAAATGAGGGAATCAATTTATTTTCCAAAGCACCAAAAGGCACAACAAGAAACAATGCATGGAAAGGAACCAAAGAGAGAAGCAGCNTATCTTCAGAAGTTGTGGGTGCTCCATCACTAGAGGCTTTCAAAAAGAGTGAGGGAAGTACACCCCAAAAGGACAGTGCCAGGAATCACTAAAACAATGCAGAAAACTTAAAACTGCCATTCCCCCTTTTTAAAAAAGTCAACCCCCCAAGCAAATGCAGCAGCAGAGAGGGAAACAAAGAGCAGCCACTCATGCTAATTGAAAGCCTGGGCATGCTGCCAAAAACCATTAATCCTTCCAACTCTATTATTCTATGTTCTCTATGTTATAAATTGGGTGCTCCACAGCAGAAGCAATACAGCTGGCTGGACCACACATGCATTAAATTCATGGCCTATATGGTCAAGCTGCATCATTGTCCCCTCTTGTATCTTTCCCCCCAGAAAGAAACAAGAAGTAGCCACCACTGCAGCAGCTATAAAAGGTCTTGGGGAACTCCAGGAGCATCAGCTGATCACAGAAGTGTTACTTAATACTCTTTATAATGAAAATGTTTGTAATCTTGTCCTTTTTCCTGAAGGGAAGAGGTTTATCCCATCCCTAGATGAGTAATTGATCAGTTTCCCTGCCCTAATCCTGTCTGTTTCTGTTGTTTATTGACTTGATTCAGGATGTATCTGCTGCATTCCAGCTGCAACTATTAAGTGGTTCTTGGCTGTCTCCCTGGAGCTATTAACTGAAAGGAGAGGAAAAAAAGTTATCTTGCATTTTATTTTTAACCTGTTCTCCAAACTGCATAAGCAATTAACTAACTGGTCGGGTGAACCAGTGCAAACTGGCTGAATCCCACCTGTGATGATGATATTCAACCCATCATACCATTATGACATTCCCAACAGCAGCAGTTTAGGTAGCAAAGTCATTCTCTACCAGGAAAAAAGAAAGTTCTATAAGCAATTGACTTTCCATTTCTATCTACAGATCCCATTTCAAAGAGTTAAGAGTTATATAGCATAGATGTCCCCAACCACCGGTCCCCAGACCGGTACTGGTCCATGGATCATTTTTTACTGGGCTGCAAAGCTTGGGCACCACCATCTTGTTTAAACGGGGCTTCCGGGTTTTTGGTTGCTTCCAGGTTTTCGGTTGGAAAGCGGCGTTTGGGTGCTGAAGGAATCCTTGCACCTCAGTGTCATTGAAGGGGGGCGGCTTCGAACGAAGAGCCGTCCCGATGGCCATGGAGTCTCGCGTTACTCAGGTACTGGTCCGTGGAAGAATGAATAATCGTGAAACCGGTCCATGGTACAAAAAAGGCTGGGGATCACTGATATAGCAGACTATCTGGAGAGTAAGTAGGGTCAAAGTCACTTCCTGAAATTGTCTTTTAATTTATTGTATATTTCTCCATTTTCTGCTGTTTCAAAATCTTGGGTTTGTGTTGTGGTCTATCTGTATTTTGATACACTGGTCTATCTGTATTTTGTTGAGTTGTAGCTAGAGTAGATAGATGACTTCTCAGTTATTAAGCTGATAAAAAAATAAAAAGCATATAAAAGTTAAAATAGCAAGTTGAAAATAAAATGAAATAAACAGAGATGCTTACTCTTTGCCATCTTAAGGTTACCCTGCAGCTATATAGCAGCTCTTAAAAAAGATAGGTTGTTTAATGTTCATTTTCAAATGGTCTCTAAAGCATACTTTGAAACAAACACATTAGCAAATTAATTAGCCATTTCATTGTAGTTTTCATAATTCTTAGCTACATAGGACTGATTTCGAAATGATGTAAAGTACCATCCAGTGTGCAATAATGAAGATGTTATGATTATAAAGTGAATGTATTTCTAAAAGAAAGTATGGTTGATAACAAATAGTAAGGTACAGCTGAAGCTTAACTGGGAGGGAAAATGTTGGATTCATGTCATAACTTATTCTGTCATAACATATGTCATAGAAACTTCAGTGCTATTTATTTCTACATCAACATCTATAGAAAATCAATTTCTTAGCAGCATTACATTTCATGTGAAATAGATTTATATTTCAAATAAGGCAGATAATACTATTTATTGTTAACTATAGTGAACTTTATGAACTGTTTTGCATCGTAATGCAGTCTCTTTTTAGACAATGCTTAAATATATTCCAAATTATAGGATTCTAATATAACAATTAGTTATATCAACAGCCAGTGTATAGAAAACATCTGCTTGGAATCCAGAGATAAGTAGACATAGTTTTATTGAAATATGCTGATGCCTTTAATTTAGCATTTGTAGCTATTGGATAATATCTGGAAAGATTTGAACTCTTTTAACATTTGAATACAATAAATATAACTTTAGAATATTTCTAACTATCAATCAAATCAGTGGATCTTAAATTATTAACTTTGGCTGAATTGTTTTTAGTTTGATTTTCCTCAATGTTGAATTTTGTTTGGATGGCCTTGTTTACAAGTGACCACTTGCAGCCAAGATATATAAGTAATAGTAATATTCTCTAAGCACAGTGAAAACATAACATAAAAATTAATTTATCTGTAAAATGTAGAAAATTGCTTTATGTCAGATAGAATTAATTGTAATATTGCTGAAGAAAAATCATTTCCATTTGCATAACCAGTTATCTTAAATAATATAGAATCTATTTGAAATGGCATATATGTGTGTGCTGCCAAATTTTTACTGACAATAAATCTGTTTCAGGCAACATTGTATTACAACATACTTGTGAGTCTTGATGTTTGGCAGAGTTGAAGAAAATACTCATTTAGAAGAAAAATATTTTATTCTAAAATGATCACTGTTTCTCAGACTTTGTCAAAAGAAGGCAAGGATTCAGCCCAAGGATTTTGGGCTACAAACATTTGCATAGGATTTCCCCATAGGGTGAGCATATGGATTTGCCCTGCCCATTGTGACTTTGCATTAAATGCTTCTAAAATGAGCTGTTTTCTGTATCAATAAAGCATTGTTGGAGCAAGACAATATTTTTACAATGGGGGCACAAATCATCTTAGACCTGTTTCAAATTGTGCAGTTTCTTTTCAATTTATGATTCAAAATTCAAATTGTCAGTCAAATCAATTTATTATGGAATTTAATTGGATAAAATTGTGAGTGTCCATGCACAAAATTCATGAAATCTTTTTATCAGTTTGAAGACTTCTGATTTGTTTTGTCTCACTGAATCATTAATCAGTTCGCATTCTGTCAAAATTCCTTTGAACTGAAATTTCAAGTTAAAAATTTGCACAGCCTAATTCATATCTAGCTTCAAATTGTTATTCTTATATTCTCAGTTTTGATTTTTCTTAAACTTCACAGTTTCAGTTCTACTTTTATTTTGACCTGCTATCATCCTAGTTCTGTGTCTTTCTTGTATTTGCTTTCTAATTCTTCACACGGTATTTAATCCTGATTTATGAAAGACAGGCAAATCTATCACTTGCAGTTTTGTTCACTTTCTTATTTTCCAATTTATATGTTCATTTTTATTTATGTTTGCATCAGTTTGTTTATAAAATAAACAAAATAGTATAATAGTGATGTTTTCGTGTTCATTTTTGTGTTGTGTGTGTCTTTTCCTTTGAGTTTATTTTCCTTTTTGTGCTTTTTTTCCATATGAATTTTATCTAATTTGGACATTTATATGAGAATAATATGTCTGTATGAATACATTCTCCCTGTCTCCCAATTTGACATGCATGTATGGAAATTATCTCTGACAGTGACATAGTTCTTTGTAATGTGTCTGCCATCATTATAATTCTGAATCATGTATTGCTGACACAATTTTTATTTCTCCTTTCTGAATTCTCTTGCACCCTGATACTGATTTTACATTTCAACTCAACATTACTTGAAATAGGGCTTGAAATAGGGTCTCATACAGTCTAGGAGATATTCCTACATGAAGTTTGTTTTGTATGGAAATTGGTAGACTCCAAATAACTAAAACTGATTGGCCAAACAGGCCGCTCTCGGATTGGTCAATTAAACACCA
>BHFT01000595.1:0-22100 GCA_004320025.1 Laticauda laticaudata | reverse complement strand
TCTTGATGTGATGCCTGTGTAGTATCTTACTGATTTTGTCTGTAGTACCTCTTATGTAGGGCAGGACAGCTGTTCCCATAGGTCTGTTCATCTTCTAGGTCTCCATTATGTCTCAGTGTGTTTTGTGGATCAAGCTGGTGATTTTGCTTTTGTGGAAGCTGTTAGCTGTCAGTACTTTAGTCAGGGTGCATAGTTCACTCTTTATGTGTATCTTGTCTGCCAGGCGTTTGGTTCTGGTGATTAATGTTTTGGCTACGGAGTTTATCTGTGCTGGATGGTGATGGGATTGGGTGTTGAGGTAGCAGTTGGTGTGTGTTTTCTTCTGGTATATGGTTTGTCCTAGTGTGCCATATGTTTTTTTTGTAGATTAGTACATCTAGGAATGGTAATTTGTTTGTTTCCGTTTCCCTGTTGAATTTGATTTTGGGGTGTGTGCTGTTTAGGTGTGTTAGAAAATTGTTTAGGTTTTATTTTCCCTGGGGCCAAATCACAAATTTGTCATCGACGTATCTTAGCCATAGTTTGGGTTTGTGGGTGGCATTAGCTAGGGCTCTGGGTCCCTATCAGAGGGATCCCTATCCAGAGCCCTAATTAATGCCACCCACAAACCCAAAATATGGTTAAGATACATCAGTGATATTTATGCTACAATGTAAAACAGTGTACAAATAGTTCTCATGTTATGAAGCAACTGAAGCACAGAATTATTCTGTGAATAATTCAAAAATACCCAGCTGGTGGCAGAACAGAGCTGAATCAGTTGATCCTGAAAACGAAAGCAAAGTAAATAATCCTGACAATTAAAAAAAATCTTTTTGAAGGAGACTATGTTAAAAAAAGGGCATGACATTAAACACACTGTAAATGTTGCAATTCTTTGAAAAAAACAACAACTCTAAGTTCTTTTTAATTAAAATCCCTTAAATTATTATATAATAACATATTGCTTGTGTTTAAAAAAAGACTTGCAGTTTTTAAAAAGTGTGGATGTATATTCATAGAATGTTCTTATAACTTGTAACAAAAACACATTTTTAAGCAGTCTTTGGTTTTTATGGGATCCAGGTCTATAAGCTAGGTAAGGAAAAGAAAGGGGAAAAAAATATACCCGGAAGATAGTAGTGGCAAACCACTTACTTGGTACTACCAGGAGAATTATATGGAAGTGATCAAGAAGTCAGGATTTCAGCTCAGCTTCAGTTAGTCTTTCAACATTTTTTAACATTGAAAGAATTCAATTTATACAGCTAGAAAAATAAAGTTATTTGTAAAGCCCCTGTCACACTGCACCAACGGATGCAAAGAGGATGTAAAACGGACAAAAAAGCTTGCCATCCGTTGGTTAACGCGATGTACTCACTGCCTCCATTGCTTCCCTGTAATCGTCCAGACATCTGTCTATTGGAACGTTTCATCCGTCAGAAAGTTTGAGCTGCTCAAAACTTTTGCGCGGAAAATGTATCCAATTCGTCGTTCTGCATACCGCTATGCATCCGTTCTGCATCCATTAGCATTCGTTATATCCGCTAGGCATCCGCTGCGCATCCGCCTGCACTCGCATCTTGCTTGGACACAGGGAGGAAGTGGAACGGACGCAGAACAGATGCAGAACGGATGCAAGCGGAAAAACGTTCACAGAGGGGAACCTATCACTCGGATTATTTAGGAGTCACAGGATGCCTAGAGGATGCCTAGAGGATGCAAAGGGACACCTATACTGCTATAAGAAAGGGGGAGCAACATCGTCTGCATCTCACTTTCACCCAGCAGCCCAGCTGTACAACCCTCTGCAGCCTTCATCTGACTCTTACTTCTTCCACAGCATCCCCAGTATGTCATCGTGGATCGTAACACAGTCCTTTTGGCAGCCACCATCCCTTCTGCAAGAGTGCATGGGGGGGGGGCGCCATCTACAGGGCTCTGTGAAACTCACTAGGGAAGAAAAGGAGCAGCCAAGAACGTCCTGGGTCCGAAGATGGATCGGGAGAGAGCAGAGTCAATCGGACTGTACAACAAGCCGATGGTTGGAGCTCAAGGAACGAAGACCCTCGGGGCTTCCAAAACTCATGCGGAGCCTCCAGCCATGTTGACGAAGTTGTGCAGCGGCTGACACGCGCAGTAGAACAAGGCAAACAACAACTGCCGGCCCAGCCCTGGACTGGGCTCAAGGTGGCACCACTCTGCGTCACTGGCCTCAGGGACCACCTAACAGGAGCAATGCAGTATGGCTGGAGGGTGCCAACAACAACAAAACCCCATCCCAGCCCATTGTGGTCCAGAGAAGTGGTGCCAGGCCATCCTCGAAGAATTACCTGCAGGACTCCTCCAGTGCCCCTCCACTGATGAAGGATGGAAGAAAGTTGCAGAGCAGTGTACAGAGTGGAACTTCCACACACCGTTGGAGCCATACGATGGGAAGCGACGTGACTGCAACGCACCACGCAAGTCGGGCTTCACTATTTCATAAAGCGGCCTGTTCAGCATTTCGTCCTCTACCTATGTCGATGCTGACTACAAGTTCATGTACATCGATGCTTCAGGCATTGCGGCCATGTTCAGATGCCCAGATAAACAACCGGCAGTGAACTCAGGAGGGCTGGAAGGCACTCATCATAGGCTTCCAGATCCAGACCCCTGCCACCGACATGCAAGATGTGCCCTACTTCATGCGTGGGGATGAGCCTTCTCCCTCAGAACCTACTCCACTCATGAAGCCCGTACAAACCTTCAGGCTCTCACACCGTGAAGAGAAGGAATCTTCAAACACGACAGGCTGTCCAGGGCAAGCGGGAGGTGGAGAACGCCTAACTGGCCAAGTACTTCTCAACGAGGCCATGCAGCAATCCGCCCACAGAACGTGGTGGAAGGTTGCTTGCAGTCTCATGTGCACACGGGTGACCGCTTAACCAGGGGCGTTCTTAGCAGAACAGGCTGCGTGGGACTCCAACAGGCAATGGGTGAAAGAGCTGGAATGGAAGCAAGGCCAACCGTATAGACACTGGAAGGATGTGCCAAGGCCCCAAAGAGCCTCAAGAAGAACCAGCTACAACCTCCTAAGAACACTTGCAACTCACCCACCGCTGGAGCCGTGAGTGGCAGACAGGATGATAGATGATTCATGGGTGCTTGCTCAGCCTGTCTCATCAAACGGCTGAGATTGGGCCATGTATGTTGGGTGGCCTACAATGAACAGGGGTTTTAATAAAGAGTTGTGTTGTGTTGACATGTGTGGATTATTACATTATTATTGAATAAAAAGTGCCATAGGTGTGGCAGCTGGGAGGGTGGACCATACAGTCCACTATGGCTTGCACTGGAGGCTTATCTATCCCGCTGCTTATCCTTACCTCATCCCACGGCTATTACCTCATCCCACAGGTACCCTGCCCATCCGACTGCTATCTTAACGCCATCCACAAACCTGCAAAGGCTTTAAACCATTTCTAAAAGTTTCCACAAAAGACTTTATTAAAAAAAAGAAATGAAGCAAGTGTGTGAATTCAAAGATAAACTTATTGTACAACAAGCTGTAAAACAAAATTAACCCAATCAAGTGTCCCCAAATAAACTCTACAGGTCCAGCTACCCAGTCTCTGGCTCTCTTTATTGTCCCTCAGAGGTGTGCGCCAGTCTCAGGGTAAGGGTCCAGGTGCTGTGGAGGTGGGTGGTGCTGGAATGCTGGTCTGAAGCACCACTGGGGTTGCCTGGCCCTGAAGAGGACAACAGGTGACAGTGTGTTGAGAAAGTCTCAGACAGCTGGCTCGACCCGTGGATGCTGAGAGGGTCCCTTCCTCCATGGCCATGGGGTGTCAGCCCCAGTACTGATGACAGAATGTACTGAGCCCAGGCTTGGCTGTGGGGTGGAGGAAGGAGTAGTGGTAGTGGGGTGTCTGGTCTGCAGCTGGGTGAGGACTTGGCGTGGGTGGGCATCGCTGTCGTCGGTGGCATCATTGGTCGTGGGTGGCATCGGTGGCATCAGTGGGAACCGGTGGCCAACGGTGTCGCCCCGATGCTCTGTGCCTGACTGGGAAGGGCTGCTGCTGTGGCTGCTGGAACCTCCTTGGTACCGTAGCCTGGTAGGTGAAGGGGCTGTGGGAAGCTTGGTATGGGAGGGACATCACCTGGGGTGGAGGAGCAGACCTGGACTGTGGGAGCAGGTTCCTCTGTGGTCTGGAGGGTTGTGAAGCAGCTCCCGTGATCTGGTCCTTCACCACTGGTACTGGGGGGATGCCTCATGTCCCAGGACGCTGGTTGACATAGGTTGAAGGCAGGGCTTTGCGGTTGGAGAATGAGGAGTCGATGTGGACCAGCTGAGAGGAATCTATGCTGGTGCGGATGGTGTCCCTGATCCTCCAGCAGGACAGTGTGGCTTCTGGCCCCTCCTGCTTGTCTGCTCTCTGCCTTTCTGTGAGGTGAGCGGGGGGGGTGGATGCGGTAGGGGCTGTGGTGGACTCGATGTTCCTTTTTCCACCGCACCAGGATCCTCACGCGCTCCACAGGTTACAACAAGCTGTCCGCGGGTTCTGCCACCCGTAGCACACTCCACAGGACAACCTGCCTGAACCCACCGGACTGACTCTATCGCCTCCCGGTAAGAAGGTACTGGTCTCAGCAGGCTGCCATAGGAGAGGGTAAGACAAGAGGTCGGCTCCTGGTGCTCCTCAGCTGGCGGAATCGCTCACCTCCTGTCACAGGAAGCTGCACCTGGCCATGACGTAGGTCTTCTGTCCGTCAGCTTAACTGGTGGCCTGGCCAGATTTCTTCAGCAGGGTGCAGGCCATTCCCGTACCAGGTGTGCATAATGTTTCCCACCAGCGCGAGTGAAGCACCTCCCGAAGTGCTAAACCCATATCTCCGGCCCTCTCTCTCCAAGCAGCCTGCTTCCTTTGTGGTGCTCCCCTGTACGAAACCGGGTGTCCCTTCCCGCCATCCAGATAACGTACCATTCTCCAGCGCACTCCACTAGGCACCTCATTCCTCGTGTTCCTCTTCAATGAAGATATTGCCTCCTCTCCCTTGTATACTTGCGGTGCCGCATTTAACGCCTCTTCCTCCTTGGCAAGGACAGATGGGCTCATCAGAGGGGCTCCCAGGGGTGGTAAGGGGGCTGCATCCTCCACACCACCAGAGCGAAGGCATCAGCAACCAGCACTGATTTCATCATGCATCATCACCCAGCAGGATTCATAATCATCATTCCATCAGCAGCAGCCTGCAAGTCAGCACGCAGGAAGGAAGGATCAATCAATCATCAGCTAGCAGCAGCATCAAGCAAAGCAAGCAGAGTATATCACCAGGAGCACCCAAGCGAGCACCAGCCTGAGGACAGGAGCACAAGCAGGAGCACCGGCAGAGATGGCAAGACCAGTCAGCACCGAGCAGTATGAGCAGATACGAGGGGAAGTCAGGAAGCACGGAGCAGGGACGAAGGCAAGTCCAGAAAGCACGACAAGGAACAGGCAGGGACCCGGCAGTCAGCTTCAGCAAGGAGTACGCCAGGCAAGCAAAGCACCACCGCCCAGGAGCGCGTTCAGCAGCAAAGCCCAGGCACCCAGAAGAGCGAGCCGAGCAGCAGAAGCCCCAGCAGAAGCAGAGCTCAGGACAGGGGGGCGGAGGAGGGTGGCCCTGTCCCTCTTGCCAGGGATGCGGCAGGTTGCTGAGGGGACTCTTCCGTTTTCCTTCCCCATGGTTGGTGGGTTGCCTTTCTGGCAGGGAAGGCTGGCAGGCACAAGGGCTGGCAGGATGGCCTGCCAGGAAGGGCAGGGCAGCAGGCAGCAAAGGCTGGCAGCAGGCAGCACCACGGCTGGCAGGCAGACTGGCTGCAGGGGAGCTGGAAGGCAGGCTGGTCAGCAAGGCTGGGCAGGCAAGGCGGACAAGCAAGGCGCGCCAGGCAGGCTGGAGGCAGGCTGGCAGGAAGGCTGGCAGCAAGGGCTTGCAGGCAAGGCATGCAGGCAGGGCAAGGCAAGGACTCGACTTTGTATCCTGCAGCAGGGTTATTTCTCCGAATGCTGGCCACGTTGCCGAGCTGCTTCTCTTTATATATCACGTGGCTTCGCAATGGCAATCCTCCCCCGGGCCATGCGCAATTAACGGCCAGGGCATCCGTTCGGGCTTTTCCGCTGTGCAATCCCACTAGTCTTCCGCGTCTGCATCGCTGTGCATCCGCTTGCAATCCGCCTTCATCCGCTTTCCGCGTCTGCTTTTGCTTGCAGCCCCCGGAAGCCCTGCGGATTGTGCCATCCGCTTCCCATCCGCTTTCCCATCCGCTAGGGCTTTCCGTTCCACATCCACTTTCCATCTGCCCTCATCTTCCCACGCGTCCGTGTTATCCGCTCCGCGTTATGCAAATTTTTTTCCCCCTTTTGAGAGCGGATAACAACGGATGGAACATTTTGCTCGTCCGTTGTGTCCGTTTTGCATCCGTTGGGCAGTGTGACAGGGCCTTAAGCACTTCAAAAATTTTAAACATATTAAACTTTAATTTTGTGCCTCAGTTTGAAAGAAGACATTATCTATGTCATCAGTTGCATTTCTTCATATTGACCTGATAAATTTCATTGACTGACAGTACATCTAAAATATTATTTCAGTTGACCCTTTAATTCAATTTAATTTATGTTTGTACACTGTGTTTTAATTTATTATATTCAATCTCTACAATATAAGTTCTTTTATTACTTAGCAAGTCTGTTAGGAAATTGGCACACAGGAATTTGTTTCTAAGATTCATATTATCATCTTTAAAAAGGATGGTGATCGAAAAATAAACAGAGAAGATTTGAAAAAGGCATGCTTTCAGCTTAACTTGGATTTGGACGATGAACTTTTGGATTCTTTATTTAATCACTGTGATTTGGATAAAGACGGTTTTATAGACTATTTGGAGTTTGTAAATTTTCTTAACTGGAAAGACAAAATGGCTATTCAAGAGTATGAAGAAAAAATAATCACAAAAGGTATGTCACTTACATTAAATGATAATTTATATCATTAAATCTGATACCAGTACAATGGGCTTAAGTTTCTTGAGTATTTCATAAAGTAAACTGAAGATTTTGGAATTTGTACTGATCAAGAATAATCTCTTTTCTCCTTTTTGATTAAATTTGAGTTTTGCCTACAAACCTTCCATAGGATTTATTACTTTTGGTTTTAGACAGTGGTGTGAAATGACTGGGTCAAATTTGTTATCACCCTGGCTATACGGAATTTCGAACATTCCTTAGGATGAAGAATGCTCAGAATGATAATGTGGACAGCTGGAAAACTCTGAAGTTGGAAAAGGCTTTTTAATCCCCTTTCATTCTTCTATTACATTCACGTGACTAATTTCCTTCAGCAAGAGATGAAAAAAAAGATTGTTATTGACAAGAACTATTGCTGATAGTTTAATTCCCCACAATGACTCTGAGGGCTGTAGAGGGCACTTATCATAAAATCAGCACTCCTTTTCTCCTTATTTTTCTACTACTATTAAAGTAAACCGTATCAGAATAGAGTATATGCTCTTTTTTGAAATAGGAGAGGGAAGACAACAGTGGAGCTCCATTCAGCTACTTTGTCATAATTCAAGAAGAAGCCTTGCCTGGTTCTACTTTTCCCTTCATATAGGAGGAGGGATTCATTGATATTGTAGGGCACCACTAGCTCCCTGACAGTTAGGGGGTATTCCACTGTTACCTCAGGAACTGACAAGTAGATAGGTTTGACCTCCACCCTGGCCATGTTCAAAATTGTTCTGAAAATCTGATTTCTTTCCCCAAGTGTTGGATTAATGTGTGTTTGATTGACATTTAGTGGTTGCTTTTCTTCTGATGTTTGGATGAATTGTTATTTTCCTGTACAGTATTCCCTCCCTCCCAAGGTATTACAAAGTTGAACAGCCTTATAATTTTCTGAAATTATTTAAGTTAATAAGTAACAGAGCTACTTATCCATATGTGACTTCAATATTTTTCTTTTTCTTTTGACATGGTTGAAACTGGACCCTTACTTTCAATGTTCACAACCCCATTTTTCCTTCATTTAAAAAATGTATCTTGTTTATGGCCTTCTTTCAGGGATGTCAAACTGGCAGTTTGGTAGCTGGATGCATCAAATGCAAGCCATGCCCATTTCGCCTCCACAAAAGCAAAAAAGTCACCATATGTCATGTGACATCATGTGATGCGATCGAGTTTGACATCCATGCCTCAGATCTTATTTTAGAGCTTCCTAAACTTATTTTTGTGCTATTTTATAGTTTTATGTTACTCAATAAAAGTAACCTTTAAACTTTTTCTTTTCATTCATTGTTCACAGGGAAAAAAACAGCTCCTTTTGATCTTATTCCAGCAAATGATTCAGAAATTAAAGCTAATGAAAATGCTCTGCTAAAGCAGGATGATATCATACCCATGGAACCAGGAAGTTTAGAAAAAACATTTAGAACACTGTCAAGACCAACTGATCATGTATTTTCTGATTATCACACAACCTCTTCTCAATATAATGCAGTTGTAGGTGGCATTCCTTCATCATGTATGTAAAACATTTATATTCTTTTACAACCAGATTATAAATGTTGAAAGATATCATTAACATTTTTATTAATCAGCCTCCTAAAGATCTTTTGTTGCTATTTTGATTTCTTTAGTTGTTTTGAAAGAGAATATAGCATCTATATAATAGTTATATTGTTTTTTTAAAGATGCATACTTCCTCAAACCAGATTTGATTCCTGCAAATTTCATGAGTAATTTTGTCTTGTTTTCTTGACAATAACACATGAATGGTTTTTCATTGCCTTCTGACATTTTGTTAGTTTTCCATTTTATAGCCTGGGATTTTCTAATTGTCTGCCTTCCAAACAGCAGTATTTAATTGACACTGAGCCTCAGAAGTCTAACATAACTTAAGGGAGATTTTTTCTCTCTCATCTCTAAATATTTTTAAGAGAGCAATTGCTAATCTGTTTATTGAAGCATCATGGTTTGTTACTGGGAATGCTGGAGGCCCTTCATACTGATTTCTCTGTAACATCATTCATAATGAAGTTTTGGTCCTATAGTCATTTCCATAAGCCTGTTGCAGACTGAGATTGGAGTATCCCTGAGACACATCCTCAGTAAAAAAAACCAGGATGCGTTTGTAAACAGGCATTGTGTTTTTCCTTAAAATATTCAAGTAAAATGTTCAAAAATTAGATAGTACTGTAGAGTTAGGTCAAATATTTGAAATGCATATTTTCTGGACTAATAGCATGAATATGACTTGGAGCGGATTGCAAATGCAGTCCATGATCCAGGCAAAATTTAGGAATAATGAAAGGTCTGATTTCAGAGGGACATTAAGACTGTAGTCCTATGTCCATAGCACAGGATCCTATGACCTCCTCTCTTTGGAGAAAGAAATCCAAAGACCATAATTTCAGATATAAAATACCCTTTCCACCAGTCATCTATCTGCCCACCCCACCCCCATAAGCCTCTGAGCCTATCCGGGTCTGACATCTGGAATGGCAGGGATAAAGCAATAGGAATGATGGGAGAGATTTTAGATCTAAAACTTTCCTAATCATCCACATCACTGCTGACCTCGATCAGCCTTTTGAACTAGTATAAATTACTCTGCTCACAGTGATAAAATATTTTTAATGAAAAACAAAAATAGGAAGGTCACTGATATTCCTCCTTTCAAAGATGCCTTGATCATATTGGAGGCCTCTAACTAGGTAGTAGAGTTGTTCTCGTTTCAAGATATTGTTCCCTTACAAGATCAGTGTATTCTGAGAACTTAGTTTTTTCACTGTTACTTGTTTAGTTAGTTATGCTTGTTTAGTCTAATTAGAGGTGTCTACAGTAGTGTGAAATTGTGGATTTAACACAGTGATTGATGCACCACCCTTTTTTAGGTATAGTGGTTGTACTAACATTTTGAAATCACTGGCTGTGACTGACATTCCTATCTCTAATTGTAGATAGACATTGTATAACAAAAAAATTTAAAAGCATACAAAAATAAAAAGAGAAGTTATGTATATTATCTTCAATGGATTTTTAAAAAACAGGTTTAGAAAAGAAGCTTTAAAAAGGATATGCTTGTTTCATGTAATCTAGTTCTGTTATTCCTACCTGCACCATAATGCTTTTCTCATCACTTTTTAAAATATGTTTTCACACAGTTTACCCCTTATTTGGCATTCCAACCATTCGTTCAGATATTCCAGCTCCTCGTTTTCGCCGTATCAGTGACACCACTAATTATGGAGATCAAGCAACCATGTATGCATTGTTATACCCCTCTATCTATAATAATAAAGGAGTATATGAAAAAGACATCTTCAGGATAAGATCAAAGGAACAGGTAGATATATATATGTTAAAAATGCAATATAATTTGTCTTATCAGCTGCTAGAAGATCATAGGAAACATTTCTATTAAAAATCTATGATCATTGTCTCGTCTAGTACCAGTCTTGAGTACAACTATTTTGATAGAAAAGATTTCACACTAAAAATAAGTTATCCTCAATTGCAGATTTAATGTATTAAACACAATGCAAATGGAAAAAGAACTATCTGAAAGGTGCTTTTTCAAAAGGCAACTGGACTGGGTTTTTTTTTCTTTGATGAAGAACAAAATGTTTAACTTCTCATCCAAGAAATTTCATCACTTGTGATGGCAGGGGTGGATGGAAGGATAAAAGTATTGAAGGTTTAGATTGGATGGAGGGGATCCAAAATGTGGACTTTAAAAGAGGGGTAAAAGAGGCCATTTATATTAACACTGAGCAGCCTTCTACAGTTTACAATGCAGCCCTTGCAGGAATTCTAGGAAGGTTCACCCATTATACTCAATTCAGGGGACCTGAGAGCAAAGATAAATCCGCAAATGGCCTAAACAGCTCTTAGAGACAGTGCTAATGACCAGATGACTGCAAAAAAGACAAAAATACAATCCTTCCACTCCACATCACCCTTCAGTCAAAACCTATCCTTCCAATTCCCCTAATATCCAGTCTTAACTGTCAGTACCTATTATTCCATTCCCTCCTCCCAACTCACCCATCATAACTGATGAAGCTTCTTGAATAAGAAGTGAAACATTTTGTTCTTTCTCAAGGAAAAAAAAACACTTCAGTTGCCTTTTGAGACAACTATGACCTGCATGGCTGAGAATTTTCAAAGACAACTGAAGAACTAAAAAAAATGATGGATAGGGCCAGGCTTTGCTTCTTCTTATCCTAAATTTTCTTCATTGGGTTTACTTGCTTTTAGTCCTGTAGACCAGTATTTTTCAATTTTGGTAAGTTTGGACTTCAACTCCCAAAATTCTCGAGCTGTCATTGGGAAACATAGCTGGCATGGCTGGCCAGGGAATTCTGGGTGTTGAAATCCACATATTTTAAAGTTCCCAAGTTGAGAAACACTGCTCGAAATAATAGAAACTAGAAAATGCTTCTTTCTGATTAATTGGTAGAGGGAGACAATTTCATAAAAGATGGGGTGGGGGGAAGAGATGAGGGAAATCTGACTATAATTACTCTTTCCTGGATATTGTACACCTGGATGGTATACATTAGCTACAGCTAGCTTATTTTACCTAATCTTCTGAATAGAGTCTTGGGAATTAGGTTTTGTCATATTGTTTTTTCTGGCATAAGATTCTGGATTTTGGTAGAGTAAGTAAAGTTCCATATTTGTTTTATATATAGGTACTGAAACCCTAACTTTCAATGGCCACCTGGTAACTATTCAGAATTATGACTGACCTGAAAAAGAGGATTGATGACCAAAATTCAAAGTTTTTATTGTTTGGGCTCCTTTAGCAGTCACAACTAAATTTTGAGTGCTTAGCCATAAAGCCATATTTATGGCCAATTGCAATGTCCAATGATCACCACATTTTATAGTAGCCTATGACAGAACTTAGTTCCAGATTTCAGCAAAACCATATCCATAGGAAACCATTGGTTCACTTAATGACTGCAGTGTCATTAGTGATTCACTTAATGATTATCACAAATGGGTTGTAAAATTGGATTGGTCATGTGATTGAACTATTTTATGACTGTTACAACATATGACCAAAATGGCCAGATTCCATTACAGTTTTATGTCAAGAATTATATGCTCAGATAATTTGATCTTTATATTTTTAATCTGATTCATTAGTGTTTTGAATGGTCAAATAACTGCATAAGTAAATAAATAAATTTAATGCATGATATTTTTTTTGACAGTTGGCATGTATACCCACTCAATTGCCCCTTGACTTTTTTTTATTTATTTATTTATTTATTTATTTGTTTGTTTGTTTGTTTGTTTATTTATTTATTTATAAAACATACAAAACATACAAAAAACATAAAAAACAATACAAAACGATTGCCAAAAATAAGCACAAAGCTGGGTGTTGAAATCCACATATTTTAAAGTTCCCAAGTTGAGAAACACTGCTCGAAATAATAGAAACTAGAAAATGCTTCTTTCTGATTAATTGGTAGAGGGAGACAATTTCATAAAAGATGGGGTGGGGGGAAGAGATGAGGGAAATCTGACTATAATTACTCTTTCCTGGATATTGTACACCTGGATGGTATACAAACGATAACGAATAACATTTCAATAAAAACAAAAGGGTCCAACATGATGCTCGTGGAATAAGGGTTAGGGAGAGAGAAAGAAAGGAAGAGAGAGAAAGAGAAGAATAGAAGGGGAGGAGATGATAAAAACCTCCTGATATTAGTCTCGCCAAATCAACTCAACATACCTATATACCTAGACAAATACATGCATATACATATTTATGCTGGTAAATTACAGTGATGTATTCACATGGTAACTGTTACCTTTGTCATATAAAAATTACATTGAATGAGAGAGAGACGAAGAGAAAAAGACAAAAACAATCATCTGTAAAACATAAAATGTTTACTAACATTTTAGTAAAGATTTACAACTATTTCATGGATATCAGCTTCGAAATAAAATGATCCCACAAAGTTCCAGTTTTTGTCTACTTTTTGGATTTGAAAATGTTTATTAGATTATAGAGTATTGTAAAATGTAAAATACAAAAGTAAATAGAAGAACAATTGGGGGTAGGGGGAAGTGATGTGAGGAAAATAGGCGAAAAAAAAAGAAAAAGAAACATTGACTTCCGACTCTCTCTCTTACAGTAAAATAAGGCATTAACATCAAATCACAGTTTTTTGCTTTTCTATAATAGTATGAACAAGTCATTTCTATAAAGATCTATCAGTCTAATCTGTAAAATCCAAAGTCAATGTTACATTTTTTTCCCTATCAAGCACAAAGTTCAGAAGCGGTTTCCATGTGGAAACAAAAGAACTTCTGTTCTTTTCTTTAATCAAAAGTCAGTTTTGCCATTTTCGCTAACTCCATCAACTTCTGCAACCATTCTTCCATGCTAGGAATCAAAGTGTCCTTTCATTTTTGTGTATACAATAGTCTTGCTGCTCGAGTTTTTGTCTCTTTTGAGATAAAGTTGGACTATCCAACTTTCAGGTCATACCTGAAAGACATACATGAGTGATTTTGTATATGTGCGTGCATGTAAAAATTCTAAAGGCTAACTATATTATATATTACTTCACAGATTGCAGACATTTTGCACAACATTGGTGTGAAACTTTCAGATGAAAGCTTTGATGAAGTATGGAGGCAGGCCTGCCTGAAAGATCACAGAGGAAAAGTTTGTGTAGAATCCATCAGAAATGTACTGGATGAGATGCAGGCATTACACTTGACCAACTCATAAAGACTTTCCTTTGAATTATGTGATATTTATGGTTGAATATTATCTTACTGCAGTAAATTTTCCTGTTATGAAATATATTTTTAAAAAAGAATTAAACATCCAGGAAGAAGAAATGTGTGCTGTGTATTATGGATCAAAAACAATATCAGATACCCATTGTTAAAAAAAAAAGATACTAGAATATGGCAGAAAATTTTGTCAGCATAGTCAGGAAAAACTACTTTCAGAACTATTATACATTTTCTATCTTACTCAACAAACATGCTGTTTTTATGGATGATGGTTGCATATATTCTTGTTCAGAAGTTATATATAAATAAATATATATTTTGAAAGCCCAATGAATCCAGTTGCATTATTTTCCTACTTTTTTCTCAAACATTGATAGACTTGTACACAAAATCAAATGACATTGGTCATAGCTGTTTCTATATCATTGTGCACATTAACCTACTGCACATTAACTAACTGGTCATGAATTGCAGTATTCTTAAACACATTCTTCTTGCATGAAATTTCTATCTTCTCTCCTAACTCCCAGTGTATGTATGTTGAAAGTATACAAGCTTATAAATACAAGAAATAAGGTTTTCCTATTAAAATGTGAAGATGGCTTTGTGTGTAAAACAAGACAGGGCTTATAAGAAATAATTGGAAAATTCTATTCAGGACTATACAAAGATCAAGATTACTCAAAAGTAACAATACCCACAAAAGAAGAAACATCAGATATCCTAGTGGAGGAAGTTTCAATACCACAAAATCAATAAAAAATGACAAAGCTTCAAGAAATGATTGTGTTATAGTTGAAAGCTGGTGGTCATAGTTTACACAAGATGTACATGCTTGTATACTCAAGATGCCTCAGAGAAGAAAAAATACCCAATGCATGGGAAAATGCTGAAATGATTCTTACATACATTGCTCAAAAAATAAAGGAAACACAAAAATAAGACATCGTAGATCTGAATGAATGAAATATTCTTATTAAATATTTTGTTCATTACATAGTTGAATGTGCTGACAACAAAATCTCACAAAAATTATCAATGGAAATCAAATTTAGCAACCCATGGAGGTCTGGATTTGGAGTTACACTCAAGTGGAAAAAAAACTAACAGGCTGATCCACTGATGTAATGTCCTTAAAACAAGTCAAAACGATGGCTCAGGTAGTGTGTGTGGCCTCCACATGCCTGTATGACCTCCCTACAACGCCCCGGGGCATGCTCCTGATGAGGGGGCAGAGATAGTCCCCTGAGGGATGCGCTTCCCACACCTGGACTAAAGCATTTCCCCAACCTCTCGTGTAGTCTGGCGCATTGGAGGCTGGAGGCGAGACATGATGTCCCAGAGGTGCAAAATGGATTCAGGCCTGGGGAATGGGAGGGCCAATCCATAGCATCAATGCGCTTCATCTTGCAGGAACTGCTTGACACACTCCAGTCACATGAGGTCTAGCATTAGGAGGAACCGAGGGCCACCACACCAGCATATGGTCTCACAAGGGGTCTGAGGATCTCATCTCAGTACCAAATGGCAATCAGGCTACCTCTGGTGAGCACATGGAGGCCTGTGTGCCAGCCCCCTAAAGAAATGCCACACAATTACTGACTCACGACCAAATCAGTCATGCTGAAGGATGTTGCAGACAGCAGAACATCTCCACGGCTTTCTCAGACCCTTGTCAGATCTGTCACATGTGCTCAGTGTGAACCTGCTTTCAATCTGTGAAGAGCACAGGGCACCAGTGCGAATTTGCCAATCTTAGTGCTCCCTGGCAAATGCTAAACATCTTTGAACGGTGTTAGGGCTTCAGCAACACCCCCACCTGTGGACGTCAGGCCCTCTCTCTATATATATATATTGTATATATATGTGTGTGTGTGTGTGTGTGTGTGTGTGGTGTGTGTTGTATCTGTATGTGTATATGTGTACATGTACATATATACGCTCTGTGTGTGTGTGTACATATGTGTATATATATATGTGTGTATGTGTGTGTGGTTGTGTGTGTGTGTGTGTGTGCTGTTCAGCTTCCTTCGGCGTATTATCCCACGTTATTGTAGTGCTTTCAAAGTTGTAGCAATGTTTCAGCAACTTTGAAAGCACTAACAATGACGTGGGATATATACCCGAAGGAAGCTGAACAGCACACATGTAACGTAACCCGCGAAAGCTTAAAAAAACAAATATATATATATAATATTATATTATTATTATATTGTGCTGTTTAGCTTCCTTCGGGTATTATCCCACGTCATTGTAGTGCTGTTAAAGTTGTAGCAACGTTTCAGCAGAATCTCATACTGGCCATCATCAGGCTTCTGTATGGAAGTGTGTCTCACAGACACACTTCTTCCGATACAGAAGCCTGATGATGGCAGATGAGATTCTGCTGAAACGTTGCTAACAACTTTAACAGAACTACAATGAGCTACAACTTAACAGAACTACAATGACGTGGGATAATACCCGAAGGAAGCTAAACAGCACAAATGTAAGTACGCCGCGAGAGCTTAAAAAAATAATATATATATATATATTAGTAGTATACTATATATATATGTATATATAGTATTATACTATATATATATATATATATATATATATATATATATATATATATATATATATAGGATCTGGAAAACTGGAAGTATCTAGGTGACGTTTCAATGAAGATCTCATTCATCATCTTCAGACTGTGTTCTTCGATTTTGTGCTTCTTAGAGTAATGTGAGCTTGCAGCTACTTCTTCCTTTAAACTGCTAGTGGGGTGGACTTGACTGGGTGGGGGATTGGCTGTGTTATGATTGGGTTGGGGGGTGTTCTCATTGGTAGGGGGTTTGGCTGTGTTCTGATTGGGTGGGGGTTTGGCTGTGTTCTGATGTGTTGGGAATTTGTTCTGTTCAAGTGGGGGCTTGGTTGTGCTCAGGTTAAAGCCCATGTCACACAGCACCAAGCGGATGGAAAGAGGATGTAAAATGGAGAGAAACACTTGCCATCCGTTGGTTAAGCGCGATGCAGTCCAATTCGTGTACTCGACTGCGTCCGTTTTTCATACTCTCTATCCGTCCAGCAAATCTGTCTACTGAGCATTTCATCCGTTCAAAAGGTTTTGAGCTGCACAAAACATTTTGAGGGGAAAAAGTATCCAACGCATCATTTCTACATCCGCTACGCATACTGGGAACATCCGTTATAGCGTCCGTCGGTCATCCGTTACGCGTGCCGCCATATCCACTAGGCATCGGCTGCGCATTCGTGCAACTCACATCCGCTCCAGCAGAAAACGGACACAGGGAGGAAGCGAAACGGATCGGAACGGACACGCAGCGTTAGTAGCACGGACGTAGAAAGGATGCAAGCGGATGAAGCTCGCATACAAAGCATTAAATACGGAAAAAAATGTTTGTTATAGGGACCTATCTCGGAATATTTAGGATGTCTGGAGGATGTCTACAGGATGCAAAAGGACACCTAACAGGAAACCTATATTTCCTATAAAAAGGGGGAGAAATCACCTGGAATCTCACTTTCAGTCCAGCAGCCCTGCGTGTGCAGACCTCTTCAGCCTTCATCTGGCTCTTTGCTCTTCCAAGCATCAGTCATCTCCACCATGGATCATCACACACTCCTTTTGGTAGCCGCCATCATTCTACAACAGTGCGAAGCCTCTACAGGCTCTTTCACTGTTCTACGGGAAGAAAAGGAGGCATCCAAGAAGTGTCTGGGTCGGAAGATGGATGCGCGAGAAGAGGCCGGCACTCTTCTCAGTCACTCTGAGGATGCCCATCATCACAGGGGTGAAGGGTCCAGATGCTGTGGAGGTGGCTGCTGCTGGAGTGCTGGTTGAGGCGGCGCATTGGGTGCCTGGCGCCCGAGAGGACAACAGGGGATGATGTGTGGAGCAAGCTTTCAGAGAGCTGGTCTCAGCCCCGTGATGTTGAGAGCCCCTTCTCCATGTGAGCATGGGTGTCAGTCCCAAGACCGATGACAGATGTTCTGAGGCGGCTGCTTTGGTGGCGAGGAAGGAGGAGTGTATGGGCCTGTCTGGTCTGCAGCCTGAGTGGAGGTGAGGGCGTGGGTGGCATCTGTGGCATGGGTGGCATCGGTGGCATTCGGTGGCATTGGTGGCATTGGTGGTTTCGATGAACCTTTGCCTGGACTGGGAAGGGTCTGCCCTGTGCTGCTGGAACTCCTGGTAGCCGTAGCCTTGGTAGGTGAGGGCCTGTGGAAAAGCCTTGGAAGGGCTATGACATCAGCTGGGTGGAGGAGCAGACTGGACTGGGTCAGAGCAGGTTCAGGCTGGGCCTGGAGGGTTGTGCAGAAGACTGTGATCTTCTCCGCTTTTATCACCTGGTACTGTGATTCGGACTGTCCATGAGGGTCTGGTTGATGTAGGTGAGGAAGGGGCTTGCGGTTTGAGTGATGGTATGTCAGTGTGTACCGCTGAGAGAGGGAGATCTATATGCCTGCTTTTGATGGTGTCCCTGATCTCCAGCAGACATGTGGCTCTGTCCCTTCACGGTCTGGCTCTCTGCCTGCTTTCTGTGGAGGTTGAGCTTGGGGGTGGGTGTGGGTGATCTCTGGTGCAGTGCCTTCTCCTTGCTCCGCGACTGCGTCAGGGGTCCTCCACGCGCTCCACCACGGGGGAGTGCAGCTGTCGGGGGGGTCTCCATCGTGGCGACGCTCCCAGATACCTCCTGAACCAGGAGCTAACTCTTGCCAGAGAGGACTGGCTCTCTGCAGGCTGCCTGAGAGAGAGGGTAGACAGAGGGGCTGCTCCTCGGTGGCGGATCTCATCCTCCAAGAAAGCTCCACTTGGCCATCATGTAGGTTCCTGGTTGGTGAGCTGGACCGCGGCTTGGCCAGACTTCTTGAGGTGCAGCTTCCTGTTCCAGGTGTGCACCACCTGAGTGGTTCCGCCCACCCAAGAAGTGTAGCCAGGCCCTCGCGCCTTCTCTGTCCAAGTCGCCTGCTCTCCTCTTGCGTGTCTCGATAGAGCCTGTGTCCCTTCCACCATAGGTCGTCGTTTCTCGCTCAGGCATTCGAGCACCTCATCCTTAGAGTTGCTCGTCGATTGAGTATTGCCTCCTCTCCTTATCTCGGCGTATGCCTCTTCCTCCCTCTGGCAGGGCCTTGTGGGGTCCTATCAGAGGGGGCTTCGAGGTTCTAGGGGCTGCTCCACCACCAGCCACCGACCACCAGCAGCAGCAGCAGCAGCAAAGCAGCACCATCAGCACCAGCAGGACCAGGAGGCACCAGGAGCAGCAGCAGCACCAGGAGCACCAGAGCACAGGAGCACCAGCAGCACCAGGAGCACCAAGCAGCACCAGCAGGGACCAGCAGCACCAGCGAAGACCAAGATGCAGCAGCGAGCAGAGCGTAAGCACCAGCAGAAGCAGCAGCATCAGGGAGCAGCGGCCAGCAGGAGTAAAGCGAACCGAGGTGCATTAGCAAGCCAGCAGCCGAGCAGCAGTCATTGCGAGCAGAACCGTCCAGCACCAGAAGAGTCAGCCCCAGCAGCAGAAGTCCCCAGCAAGAAGCAGGAGTCGGGCCAGGTGGTGGGATCGGGTGGCCTGTCCTTCTTGCCAGGCCTGGCAGAAGATGGCATAAGGCTTCTCTTCTTCCCCATGGTTGTTGGCTGGAGATGTTCTGGGCGCAGGTCTTTCTTGATGGTGACCTTGCTTGTGAGCTGCATCTTTTATATCCACGGGGCTGACGCAATGCATCCTCCACATGCGCAGTGAACGCTTTGCATCCGCTAGGCACTTTGCTAGGCATCCGTGATGCATCTGCTGTATCCACTCAGCTTCCGCTCTGCATCCGTTCCTTCCACTGTGCGTCGCTGTTTGGCTGTGCTCCCCAGAAGCCCTGCAGATGTGCCATCGCTTCCATCCGCTAGGCTTCCATGGAGCATCCGGTTAACATCTTCGCTACGTCCTCTCCCCATGTCCCATGTCCTTTCCGTTGTTGTCCACTCTGTTTATGCAAATTTGGGGCACTTTTGAGAGCGGATAACAATGGATGGAAAATTTTCTCGTCTGCTGTGTCCTTTTTACATACTTTTTGCATCCGTCGGCCTATTTGACAGGCCCTTTAGTCTTAGTTGCTGGGAGATTTGAGCTGGTGAGCTGTAATCCTGTTCTTTGGCTTCATGTTTGTGGTCGTGTCACATCTTCATGATGGGCATCAGTTCACTTCGTGTATGGGTCGGAGGGGATTGAAGCGGGTAGTGATGCCGCTGCGGTACGGCTTCTGGTCCGTGGTTGTGTCTCATCTTCTGTGTGGGTGTGAGTCTACTTTCTACGTGGAAGTGTTGTGGTAGCATCTTGTGTGGCCCTCACGGGTGTGGGTCTGGTGTCATTCTTCATGTTAGGTACTTGTTGTTAACAAACGAGTACCTAACACTTCCTCGTAGAAAGGGAGATCTTCAGAGAGGATCTTGCTCCAGAGATAAGTTTGACTTTGTATATTTGACATGTCCAATAGAATGAAATATTGCCTCCTGCTAACTAATACCAAATTGATAATCATTACAGTATCATCTAAAGAGGATTTCAGCTTTTTAAAACTACAATATTATTATTAAGTGTTTATATTATATTCTGTTTTATATTTTTATTTTAGTTTTCCTCCCTTGCTTTCCACATATCATTAAGTCAGGTTGTTTTCTTACATTATATTGGAATCATTGAGTAGTCTCATGCTATGAAGAATGATATAAGGAAAAGAAGAAATCAGAACTTGAGATTTGGCAGCCTTCTGCGTCGAGGGATACATGTATCTCTCTCAGAATTTCTGTATTATTTTAGCTGTTTAAACTGAAACATTGTTGAATTAAAACAAGAAGCTCAAAGGGTGTATTTGAGAGACTGATATAATAAGCCTATTAGATTTTTCAAAAGGCTGCTGTAATTTTGTGTAGCATTAGAAAGCTTCCAGTTTTGTACTCATGAGACTATTTGAATGATTTAGGAACTTTTTCTGGCTATTCATAGCTTTAAAGCTTGAAATGTTATTATAGATTCATTCTGAAAGCAATCACTTCAGGAACAGGAAAAAGGACCATTTATATTCCTCTTGGGCATCATGTTACTGAAGAGCAAAGTATCTTGATTTAACAACTGTGATTTCACTAGTGTTTGGGGAAGTATTGTCAGCCTGAATAAGACTAACCTGAATTCACTGGTAGATTATTTCTCATTAGATGGTCAGATTCATTTGTCCCAGGCTGCTTATATGGCCTCCTTAGTAGCTGCTGGTTGCTTGCAAAACATTACAAACTTCACAAGCCAGTGAAGCCATCTATTTTAGTACTTATTGGACTTGTGCAACTCCCCNGGGATAGCAATGGAATTATATGGGATTTAGTGTGCTTGAATATATGCTGTATGAAGCCTATGGGCAAATGTTATGCTTTCTCTAAAAAAAAAAAAACCCTCATATTCTTCCAGCCTTTAGTGGGGTCCCTGAAGACTGTGTCCAGTTATTCTAGGACAATTTAGTAATTGTTATTTAAGTGATTTTTCTATCACAGGAGCAACTGATTCTAATTTGACAATGGCAAGGTCTTAGTCGAAAGCTTTTTGGTTGGATTCAGCTACAGCTCCCTTTGGGTCACCATCATAAATACTGAAATTAGGGGTCTATACTGAGTCAGTGAAGATAATTTGAGTGATAGTGCAAGACGGCTAATTCTTCCTTCAGAACTCTCTGTTGAAGATCAGACAAAACTTCTCTACATGAGTTCTGGTTTTGTTATTGGTTCAGGGAGAATATAATGACTGTTTTCTTATGAAACATCTACCTGCAGTGCTATGGATGATACAATACTGGGCACTAAATACCATTTGCTCTAAACAATTCACACATTAAGCTAATCTATAAAGTAATAATTTTATTCAAAACTCAGAGGCCCAGCACTAATATGTTCTCCCCTCCATGTGGCAGCTGAATCGTTTGCAGTAAGACAAATAAACTTTAGTGAACGAAGGTGTGAAGGAAGCACTTCCTTTTTATTATATCCTTGCAGGGTGTTTTTATGCCTATTTAAAAATAATAGGCTTTGTTCAGTTGTTCATCCTTCCCAACATTTATGTTTAAGACTGCATTCACACATCATTCAAAACATATTCCCATTATTTCAGCAGTGTAGCTCCAAATCATTTAGGTAGTAATTAAATGTAAAGGATAAAAAAATTATCTCAAAATTGTTGATCCTCAACCTAACATATACTTCCCTTCTATTCTTAAAATGTAAAGGCTAGGTCACATCGGCTGACGGATGCAAAACGTATGTAAAAAGGACACAGCGGACGAGCAAATTTTCCA